>JAULJZ010121952.1:0-11187 GCA_032270985.1 Heliamphora pulchella
CGTCGTTGGCGAAGATTCAAGTCTTTCTGCGAAAACAAGTATTTTAAGCTCTTGTGATCAGAGAAAACCTTGAAGTGTTCACCATATAGATAATGCTGCCATGTCTTGAAGGAAAAGACCACGACTCCCAACTCTAGATTGTGTGTCGGATAGTTCTTCTCGTGGGTCTTCAACTATCGAGATCCATAAGCCACAACCTTACCTTCTTGCATCAAAATGCAACTGAGACCATCATGTGACGCGCCGCAGTACACTGTGTAACCTAAACCTCGCTCAGGAATAATCAACACCGGTGCACTGGTCAATCTTCTCTTCAGCTCCTAGAAAGCCGACTCATAGGACTCACTCCACACAAACATAACTCCCTTCTGCGTAAGACGCGTCATCGGCGCTGCAAGCCTAGAAAAGTCCTTCACGAACCGCCGATAGTAACCTGCCAGACCCAGAAAGCTGCGGATCTCAAAAACATTCTTTGGTTGTTGCCAATCCATCACGGCATCAGTCTTCAACGAATCCACTGATACCCCATCTTTCGACACCACGTGCCCAAGAAATCTCACCTCTGACATTCAAAACTCGCATTTCTCAAGCTTCGCATACAAACGATGCTCTCTCAGAAGTTGTAGGACAATACGCAGATGCTCCTCATGCATTTCCTTTGTGCGTGAATAGATAAGAATATTATCCACAAACACAACAACAAAACTGTCTTGATATAGGTGGAAAATACGGTTCATCAATCCCATAAACATCGCAGGAGCGTTCGTCAAGCCGAACGACATAACCAAAAAATGCATAGTGACCATAACGAGTCCGAAAGGCAGTCTTCTCTATGTCCTCATCCCTAATCCTTAGCTGATGGTACCCTAACCTCAAGTCAATCTTCGAGAAGCAGCGCGGTCCCTTTAACTGATCAAATAAGTCGTCAATCCTCGGCATAGGATACTTGTTCTTCACCGTTACCTGATTCAGCATCCTATAATCGTTGCACAGTCTCAAAGACACATCCTTCTTTTTCGCAAAAAGAGCTGGAGCTCCTCATGGTGACGTACTCAGACGTACAAATTTGTCAAGCAACTCCTGCAGCTGTACCTTGAGTCCTCGCAACTCAGCAGGTGCAAAGCGGTAAGATGACATAGAGATGGGAGCAGCTCCCGGAACAAGATCAATAGAGAACTCCACATCACGGCTCGGTGGTAACTCAAACAAATCACAAGGAAAGATATTTCGATAGTCACAAACCATAGGGGGTAACTCCCCTCAAACCTCAACCAGCTCATCCAACCTGAGAGCCGAAAAGAGGAAACCCAAGTTCCCTCGATTCCGAGCAACACCGGGTATAGACACCAAGCCCACATCTCGTTCACCCACAAAGCAAAAGCAGTCGCCCTCCAGTGTACAGATCGACACTCTCCGTTGTTCACAATCTATAAAGGCATGGTAGGTAGTTAGCCAGTCCATCCCTAGGATGACATCAAACGTGGTCATGTCTAAAATGAGAAGGTCAAACTCTAAACAACAACCGGCGACCCCTAACTCACAGAATCTACAAACTCTACTCAACACCACACTCCCACTGATCGGGGTCTCTACTCTCAACGCACTACCCAACGAGTCTGCCCCCAACCCCAATGCAAATGCAAAACCAGAAGAAATAAATGAATGTGTTGCTCCCATGTCGATAAGAACACTGGCCCAAGATCAATATACTAGGAAAGTACCTCTAATCATGGATGGAGTAGCTGTAGCATCGGGCACTACTGGTGCTTTGGAAGCATTGGGATCAGCAAGAACATATGCTCTGGCTTGCGGTGATCTGGCCTGTCCACTACAACCCCGAGCCGTTGGTTGTCTCATAGACTGTGCTGAGGCACCTCCTTCTGTAAACCTAGACGTCTAAGCCCTAGGTTGCTGCGGAGCCTGTTGTCTCTGGGCAGATGGAGCAAATGACGCTCCCGTCATGCTCTGAACACTCTCTGCTCGGGAACAATACCTGCGAATGTGCCCAGATTGACCACACTCAAAATACACTAATGGGTCTCTCCCTTGTGATCGTAACTGCAACTGTGACTATGACTGGACAGGCGCTGAACTCTGGACTTGGCCTCTCAGCGGGCACTCATATGAACGATACCCTAACTGTCTGCATCGGTAACAAGTGACCTCTCTCTGCTCTGAATTTCCTGTAGAGGCTACTAAATTTGCTGGCATAGAAAACTACGGCTGATACGATCCCACAGAATGGGAACTCGGTCCAGACGACCACTGGCACTTGTTTCTGCGCCCCTAGAACTGTGTACCTCCATCATTCTGTTGGCCTCTATTCTCTCTAGCTTTGCGGCTCTCTGCCATCAAGTTCTCTACTCGAATAGCGACTTACACCATATCAATGTAAACACACAAACCCAGTGCTGCAATTCTATCCTTGATAGCAGGTCGAAGTCTCCTTTCAAACCTTCTGGTACGCAACTCCTCCGTTGACACCATCTCAGAGGCAAACCATGATAGATTTACGAACCTGGCCTCATACTGTACCACGATAAGATTCCCCTGAACAAGGGAGAGGAACCCCTCTCGGTATATATCCCTCGAAGATCTCGGGAAGTACTTTGCCAGAAAGGCTCTAGTAAAAGTAGTCCATGTATCATCCACCATGGTTTTGGCAAACTTCCACCACTCTCTTGCATCCTCCCAAAACTGGAATGCGGCTAGCTTAACCCGCAAGACATCCTCCTTAATCTCCAGAGTATCCAAGATCGTTGTGGTTACTTCCAACCACTCGGTAGCAACTTTGGGGGTCCGGCTCCCCAGAAAAGGTTGGAGATCCAACCGATGGAAGTCCCTCATTGCCACAGATGCCCTTGGCTCAGGAGCACTCACTCCAGCCCTAGTCGCCTCAGCCATCACTCTCATGGTAGCCAGCTTCTCCTGTACAATGTCAACACCGCCCACCTGTTCTTGCGGGGCATGAACATCCTTTTCTTCTGGAACCTGGACATATGCTCGACCTCGGCCACAGCCTCGGCCATGTCCCCGTCCCCATCCTTCCCGCGTGGATATAGTTCTTTACGAAGATAATATAACAGGATAAGCTTTCCTATAGCATGCTGTCACTAACATAAAAACATAACACACATAAACATACTAACACTTAATCATTTAAGATTCTATAAACACGTCTCATATACCGAGGAGAACCAACAAGATAGATGCGTCAATTTGGATAGCCTATTTAGAGTCTTTGCTAGAAAATACGTCGTCCAAACGCGTTTCTAACTTGGCTTCCAAATTTGTTAATCCAAACACCCTAAGGCAAGACTAATCAATCTAGAGGTCCCACCTCCATACTCACATAAACACAACCTATCATGCTTAATAAGCTATCAGCATGTCATAAAAACACTTAAACACATGCAAGCAAGCATACACAGTCATCCTCACCGAGTGATGCATCCTCTTCCCATGGCTCTTAGATATTCAAACCTAGAGCTCTGATACTAAGTTGTCACGCCCTAAAATTCAGGGTCACGTGAAAAACCCTTCGAATCACCAGTTTTATAAAAAGATAGGATTTTTATTGATAAACCAAACAACCAAAATTACAACTGTTTAAAAGAGTATCCAAGGTTCATCTCTCTAATAAAATACATACCTAATGTAACTCGCCTCACAGCTTACAAACATATTTTTAAGAACAGGAAACATATATAGACATACATGTTTACATAACAAAAAGGAAAACTATATAACAGTCTTCCACCACCACGGCTATATCATCTCCTTGTGATCATCAACTTCAACACCTGAAAATGGTTTTAACAAATCCCACTACGTGAGCTAAAGCTCAATAGAAATAGACTATGATGCAGTAAAGCAGTCTATGCAATCACATAGCATAAAGTTTGCTCAAAAAGGTTTTTATTATGGAAAACCCCAAGTTTGTCAATGCGTACACACACACGCACACACACATATTACCATCGCATCCACGTGATTCTACCAACTCGTGGTTTTAAAACATAGGCACCGATGCCGAACGGGCATATAGAACCCGTCACATTACCACCACCCGGCCATCATGAGGCCCATGCAATAACTGGACGCCCTATACTTTCGACATGACCTGCGTCCTTTCCCGGTTCACTAGCCAGCGGGCAGAGAAACCCATTCTGCGCAGCTTTTTGATCTTTCACCGAGGAGCAACTCGGGCCCATATTAACTCGATTTGCAGATCTCAACACGGTCCTTTTTGATTATCACATCAAAATTGACACACACGGGCGTGAGTCCAACCCAACAAGGTTCCTCTCACCAAACCCACAACACCGTGAGTCCAACCCAAAAGGTTCCTCTCACCAAACCTATAACACCGTACCACATGTACTATACCATGGAAAG
Organism: Heliamphora pulchella; assembly: GCA_032270985.1. Classification (NCBI taxonomy): domain Eukaryota; kingdom Viridiplantae; phylum Streptophyta; class Magnoliopsida; order Ericales; family Sarraceniaceae; genus Heliamphora; species Heliamphora pulchella. The sequence continues at coordinate 4,399 of JAULJZ010121952.1, forward strand.
CATAAAACAAGCTTTTTACCTGCATAAACATGGTTCAAAACATACAATATGATATGTAGCATTTTCAACTGGTAGAAAAGTGTAAAATTGCACGTAGAACCCTTTAAAGACAGCATAGTCTAGGATCCTACCTCGATGAGTCGAAATTCAAAACCTCAAAATCTGAACCCCGTCGAAACAAGAATATGACTGGATGAACATGAAGTTAACAATGTGAATAGTAAGGATCCACAAGTTGATTGTCAAAAACTAGGCCCGGACAACACTAAAATGTAGAGAGAAGGCAGAGAGTTGGGAAAGAAAAGGGTTCTGGAACCAAAACAGACGTTGGAATATATATAGGCTCGCCTAAAAAGTGCGTTCAGTCAACTGAATGGGCCATTCAGTCGATTGAAGGAGTTCTGGATCTGAAAAACTCCTCCACTGCCACACCTCAGTCGACTGATGGCTCAATCCAGTCGACTGGACCGCTGGGAACCAGCTTTTTGTGCGTCTAACAGGTTTTCAACTCTAGGACCAGCCAAACAAACCCTAACAAAACTTGAAAAAAGCGTAAAACACAACCACACATGCTGTTTTACAACAATGAAGCATAAACCATTCATCGAGGATATACATATAACAAAAAAATACGTTAAACATGTATATATCATAGAATGAAATAGAATCGGGTCTCATAGCTATAGTGTTAACTGCATCAATTCAGAACATTTATGGCAAACCAGAATGTTTTCTCGTGCTTTTGGCACGTTCAGTCAATGTCCTATTCATTCGTTTAGCAACCCTGTTGAGCTGAGGTGTTCTTAAAGGAGTCTTTTCCATTTTGATTCCATTCAAAGCACATAACTCTTTGACCTAGTATTAATATACTCCCTGTCGTTGTTTGATCTCAAGCACTTGACTTTCAGACCTATTGCATTCTCTACCAGTGCTTTTTACTTCTTGAAAGTAGCAAACAAGTCGGACTTATTCTTCAAAAAATAAATCCATACCTTTATCATCGAATAATCGATGAAATTGTTAGGATTGTATATTAAAAACCATGGTTTTTAATTTTAGTATTTAATTTTATTTTTTAATAAAATTAGTTTATCTATTTTATGATAATCTTAATGAGCAATATATGCATTTCATTATTTATTTAATGATGTGTATGGATACTTTTTATTCTACATAGTATTTAATCAAGTGTGTAGAGTTCAGTTTGTACACAAAAGACCAAATTAAAGGTTTTTGTGGAATATAAGTTTTTGATTCACAATTTAGATGAAATTAGATAAAGTATCGGTATGACTGAAACACAGAGTTTTAGTAAACCTATCTTGGTTATAGCGTTGTCTATTATTCCAACTCGCTGTGTTAGTACACTTTGTGTGTAATGAACAAGACCACGTTAGAGTAATTAATTTTATAATGACTATATTTATTAATTTACACCCTATGATTATTATGAGTACTTATGCTCTTAATCCCGAAATAATTAATTATTTACGTATAATTAATATTCGTTAATTTGATTCATTAAAGAGTCCAATCTTTTATGGGTATATAATCCCGGTGAGTTGGATAACGATATTAATTATATGGTGAATATTAATTATTGACGGAATTCACGTCCCGAAATATCAAGATTGATAATACTCCCTCAAGGAAGCTTATAAGTTTTGACCGAGCTAAACTCTGCAGGTGAATCTAATTATTCAGCAGTCAAATAAGTTAAGTAGAAGGTCTTAAGGAATTTATTTTAAGAAGTCGATTAGATATAATTGTCAGTTATTTAATTTATTCGACGGGCATTAAGAATCTTAACGTGGGGAGAATAAATAAATATTTAATAATAGGAGCTCGAATATTCGGTTTTGAAAATATGGATGGGAATGCAATTATAATTCTTTAGTGGAATGAATTATAATTTATGTTTTTGTGAAACTACTTATGGATTGAGGTAGGATTTTATAATTACATTGTAAGTCCATATCTTATTTACTCCATAGGTCCTTGCTGTAGCCTATTTATATGCCGTTATAACCCTGGCCGCCAGATGATACATTCATTAAGTCTTAGAGGGATTTCACATAAAGTGAGAACCACAACTAGAAGAGGTAGCCAGATAGGGTTTGGAGGACAAATGATTTATAAGCCCACACTTAGTTTGTGTCTTTGGCGTTTGAGAATACAATAGAAGATCTGAATGGAAAAAGGTTTTCGGTTGATTACTGTGTTGATCTTTAAATTGAACTTTAAGAACAGAAACATGATCAAATCAGTGGAATCGAGCAGGTATAATTCCTATTCCGCCATGTGGGTGTACCAGGTTTCTGTTTCGGGGTTCAGGGTTTAGTTTTTTTCACCCCGTACGGATTCCGTCCTCACGATTTTCCCATCTGTTTGGATGGTTCGGCGCTGCATAGTTTTTTTGATGTTGATCCTGTGCTGCTCCGTGTGTTTGATTTGATTTGTATGCACCATCTCAGTTTCATGGGATTTAGTTCCCTTCAGAAATGACAACATAGGATGTTCCTCCAAGTGATGAAATTGGTGTAGGCCCCCATACATCTGTATGAACGTGCTTCAATTTCTCTGTTTTCAAAGTTATGCCAGTTTTTAAAAAACATGCCCTCTTTCGTTTTCCAAAGATAGAGTCTTCACACAATCCAAGTCAATGGATTTAAACCCCGGTAGTTTCTCACTTAACAAGAGTGTCTTCATCCTTTTCACGCTCATGTGTCCAAGCCTTCGGTGCCAGAGATACGAAGCAATTTTAGTATCAACAATTGAAATAATGCTTTTGTTGTTCGTTGTCATGTACAGAGTACCTTCTTTCTTTCCCCAAACAACTACAAGGGATCCCTTTGGTGATATTCCATAGTCCACTAATGAAACTAACCATGTAACCCTTGTCGTTAAGCCACCCCACATAAATTCAATTCCTTTTCAACTCTGGCACATGTCTGACATTCAATAACTTCCACGCAGACCCATTTGGTAAATTGATCTAGACGTCTCCTTTACCCACAATCTTCTAAGGTTCATGATCAGCTTGAAAAACCTTACCAAAATCAACACTCGTGTAGTTTTCCATGATTTTTTGAAGTGACATAGAATGGAATGATGCGTTCGAATCTAGAATCTATGACTCCATAGGACTATCAACGCTGCAAATTAAGGCGTCATGAATGTCTACAACTGTAGCATTTGTAATATTCTAACTATTCTTACCTTTTTTCGGTGCGTTATAGTTTTTTTTTGAGATACTTATTGTTCCCGTAATTTCAACAGGTAGCATAGACTTGCACATCATCTTAGATTTTGACCTCCCATGATTAGGATTTCTATTTGTTGTTCTTTCCCTCGTCTCTGTACTCAAAGATGATCATGATGTTTCCCCATTTCCCTTCTCCAAATTGCTTCACTAAGAATCAGGCCTCGAACATCATCAAACTTCTATTTTGACTTTCCCCATGAGTTGCTTATGGCCGCGATAGTGCTGTTTCAACTCTTAGACAAAAAGGATAGAATAATCAACACTTGTATCCCACCATAAAACTCAATGGATACAGAGCTTAACTGAGTTGTTACCGTGTTGTAGTCATTAAAGTGACGTTCAACTAACCTACCTTCTATCATCTTTAGGTTAAACAATCTTTACATTAGATAAACCTTATTGACTGTAGTAGGCTTTTCATACATGTTGGTCAAAGTCTCCATCAAACCCGTTGTTGTCTTCTCCTTCGCAATATTGAAGGCAACGTTCTGCGATTGGATTAATCGATAACCCCCAAGGCCTATTTGTTAAGGAATGACCATTCTTCCTCCTTCATGTCTTCGGTTTCTCTCCTTAGAGGGGTAGATATAGATTCTTCTGGTACAGATAGTCTTCAACCTGAATCTTCCAAAATCTGAAGTGTGCACTAGTGAACTTCTTAATCCTGACATTCTCGTCTTCTGCTGCCATCACTTTCACTCAACAAACCCAAAGCTTTGATAACACTTGTTGGGGTAAGAAAAAACCTCGATAGGAACTTTGAGATAAACAATCGTGAACAAGACAAAAAACGAACATGGGAATCAATCACACAAGAAACACAATATTTACATGGTTTGGCAAAAGTCCTTACGTTCCACGGATGCTTCGACTTTTCACTATATGAGGCAAAGATACAAAGTACAATTGTTTTTTTTACCTATTTTTGTGTCATTTGGAGACTCTCTAGCAATCCTTATGTTGAAGACACCAAAAGATAATATAAATAACATTGGTTAAAAACAGCACTTGAGAACTCGTCGAGCGCCTTACTAGCACTACATTCTGGAATGTACAGTGTGGTCTGGCACTCGAGCAGCCAGCTAGCGCCCTACTAACACCCCATTCTGAAATGCTAACACTTGAGTGCCTAGCTAGTGCCCTGTTATCACTGATTTCCAGAGTGCCAACGCTTGAATGCCCAACTAGCGCTTTGTTAGCGTCGACTTTTGAATTTCATGCTTTAGTGCTTATTTGGCTCCATGCATCCCAACAATTCTTTACCTTGTCAAGTAATGCCTTAGAATCCCCTTGTTTGGATCAATAAATCCTTCAAACGTTGTTACCACAAAGAGAGGTTATTCTTACCGATAAACTTATCGACTTCATACTTGATGTTCGACATCTCTACCAAAATCGAGTGATTAAGCCTTGACCTAAATCTTTACCACTTGTTGTGTAACAAATACACACTATTGGCTTGAATCCACACAACATAATAGAGAATACAAACAATCACAAGGAATGCAAGAATATACATGGTATGGCAAAGTGCCTACAAAGTCTCTCTCACTCTCTATAGCCTCAAATTGAGTTTTTCTCTACACTTTCTGGCCTCTTTCTGTGATTTTCTAGTGTAAATATCTTAACCCTAGACGACACAAAGGATCTATATATATAAGTCTTTAGCAAAAACCCTAAAAATAACTTTTAGTTCGCCGCGACTGTGGCTATTCTTAAGAGTGGGCCATTAGACTTTCTTCTGAGAGAATAGAGATGGGTTGTGCTTGGATATCCATTTTTTTTAAAGAAGATTTTTCCTTTTAAACAAAAGATATCAAAATATCGAAACATATGAAAATTGGAGTCCCCACTTGATTTTTGAGAAAAACTAAGAAAAGAAATGAGCTAGTTGTCAACGTTATCATTGAAATAGGGTTTGGGACTAAGTTATGAAATGGAAAAGGTGTTAGGCACCCCTTTTGTATTGGTGTTTCAATCAACAAATACCCGACAAGATGTTGAGATAGCAATTTTGAACACAAACGAAGAATAGGAATGAGAAACAATTACACATAAGAAACACAATGTTTACGTGTTTTGGCAAGTGTGCCTACGTCCACAGGTGCTGTAGGTTTTCACTATGTAGGGAAAAGATACAGAGTACAAGAGTCTTAGGCTTATTTTTATGCCTTTCACAAGTCTCTCAATCAACTCTTAACATTGAATACATCAACATAACGATATAAAAATCCTAAGTTAAAAACATTCCGTAGCGGCGGCGCTCAAGCGCTCGATGAGCGCTTAGCGAGTGCCTGGCGAGCATCTATTGAGCGCTTGACGATCGCCCTACACTGGAAACCTCAGGATGGTCTGACGCTTGAGTGCCTTACTAGTGTCGTACACTGGACTTGATGACGCTCGAGTGCCCAACGAGCGCTAGCTATTGGAGTACTGGCGCTCGAGCGCCTGACTGGCGCTTAAAAACATTCTATGGCCTGTGACGCTCGAGCGCTCGATGAGCGCCTGATGAGCGCCCTATACTGGAAACCTCAGGATGGTTTTAATGCTTAAGCGCTTTACTAGGGCCGTACACTAGACTTGATAGCGCTCAAGCGCCCAACGAGCGCTAGCTATTATAATACTGGCACTCGAGCGCCTGTCTGGCGCTCTACGAGCACAGGCTTTTGGAATTACGTGCTTAATGTTTATTAGGTTCCCCACAACGCAACAATCTTCCACTTAGAGAATAATCCAACAATTGACCCAATACTGTTATCAAAAAACTGTCATGCAGCAAATTAACCCAACAGCATCAAACCCCGCCTTCAAGCTATAAGACTAACTGAATTCGAGTATAGCTTTAGTTTCTCAATTCGAGTATAGCTTTAGTTTCTCAATTGTGACCTTCAAGCTATAAGAGTACGTTTCTAAGTACGTCAATACTCTATTGTATTCTCGACTTACACCCCGACCCGTACTACTCAGCTCGATCACTGGAATTGGATTGCTACTCGGGGATCAGACGAATAATTCTCGCATTCTACAACTTGAGGACTCCTCTGAATTGTTCCAATTCAGGTATTTTGTTGAACCCCCGACATTTCTCTCTCCATTTTCCCTCTCTTTGAGTGGTTGAGTTAATTTTTTTATTTCGATTTTAAACTTGTATGTTTTACTTTTGTCATTTGTCATTAATAGGCTCAAATGTTTTAGTTGCTTTGTTTACATGCTAAATTGTTACTGTTCGACTATCAACGTCGATTAATCGAATTATGAGCATGCTTAATTTTAAAGAATTTGGTTAACTTATATTCTAATTTTGATTAAAATATGTTTAATTAGGTTCTGTTCGTATCATATATTCACACCCAGTACACTATCTCTTTAAGTTCAGCAAAACAATGCCTACAAACCTTGCAACCACAACAATCAATGTTACGGTCGTATAATTCTGGCATTAATATCTTACAGTCGCAACAATTAATGTGTCGCTCGCACAGTGTAAACCTCATAAACCTTGCGACCGCAATATTTGTATGTTA
>JAULJZ010121963.1:0-11187 GCA_032270985.1 Heliamphora pulchella
AAGTGCTTTCATGAAAAGTTATTATCTTCATTATTGGTGTAAAAATGATAATTTTCAATGGTTTTCTTAGAAAATGGTAGAGAATGGTTAACAATTAGTATTATTTATATTTCTACCCATAAATAACAATTAGTATCAGTTTATTAATTGGTATAACTTGATATCGAATAACAATTGATATCATGCCAATTAGTATTACTTTAAAAATCAATTTTTCTAACAGTTGGTATTTTATTTTTTTGTCAAATGATGCTATACCAAAAAGTGGAAAAATAATTTTTCAATAAATTTTATTTTTAATCTTCTATTTTTTGATGATATCAAAATGGAGAGAACGTTTGAGCAAAATAAGTATTATTATTTTAACATTCCTTTTAATATGAGAAAAGGAGAGCGTATACACTGCACTTAATGATTAAAGTATTTTTGATATGTAAAAAGTGTGAGAGCTTATATTTCAAATGTTTTGATAATGACAAAGGGAGAGAATGCTTGGAAGAAAATCTTTTGATATGTTAAACAGGGGGAGGCTTTGTGTTAAATTGCTTATGTATGCATTAATGAATTATATCATAGAAATGCAATTTATCACATCCATCGGTCAAATTATACTTAAATATTTATCACTTGAAAATTCAAATTTTTTGAATTAATTGCCTTATATTTTCTAAAAATCTTGATTATATGCATCTTGTGAGAGGGAGCCTTATAAAGGCTATCTCATTTTGCTCTTTGTTTGTCATAATCAAAAAGAGGAGAGATTGTTAGCCTAACTAGGTTTTAACCTATTTTAATGATAACAAACCAAAATTTTTAATTGTGCAAATTGAGTGTGTTCACAGGACTTCAATGACACAAGCACAATTGAAAAAGTAAAATAGAAGCCATGAAACATGAAGATCATATTCAAGTGGCTAAAATCTATGGAGCACGAGAAAAACTAAGAAAAAAAGAAAAAGACTTGAAGGACTTGAAGATTTTCTAAGTGTAAATGCACTAGAACCTATGTAAGTTCACGTACCATTGGTTATATGTGTGAAAGCTCATAGGAGAGCATAGATGGACCATAGGCTTGATAAATATTTTATGAAAAATCATTTTCAAAGTATAAAATGTGTTTTAAAATGTTTCAAAAGAAGTACGGCCAAAAATATCCAAAAATTGTGTGAGAAAATTGGCATACCTTTGGTATTTTGGCCATACCTTTGGTATTTTGGCCATACCTTTTTGTAAAAAATTAATTTTGTTATGGGGTTTGAACCATGGAAAAGTAAACTTTCGGGGTTTCAATTTGAACACAAGAATTACCCTATTCGGAGTCCGGATGAAGGAGTTATGGTCGTTTGAAGTCGGGCGAATTGAGTAGTCGCGGTCCAGTCTACTAATCACTCGATCCAGTCGACTGAAGGCTTGTCCAGTCGACTGAACAGGCTATTTTTGAATTTTTGAGCTTAACGGCAAGTTTGACATTTTCTTATTTGGCCCAACGGCTAGTACGAATTTTTGGCCTATAAATAGAGCCTTTGTGCTATGCTTTTATATACTTCAAATCTTTAAATCAACTCTCTCATAAATATCAATTTTGTTTTTCAAATTCTTCATTTTTATGAAATATTTTTGCGAGAAAACCTTAGAAATCCTCCATTGAGCTTTTCACTTGTATATCATTTGGAGTGAACATTAGTGTGCTTTATTTGTATTCATTTGCTTGCTGAAGGAGCTTATTCATTGTATAATCCTATTTGGATTTCTTTTTATTCTTGTTGTAACTTGAGAATGTGATTCTCAAAGAAAGGTTACTCTGCCTATTGAATGAGAGAGGGAACTCCGCCTATAAGGAGTGTGTGCTTGAAGCGGGGATATCCTCAATAGAGGTTACTCCGCCTAGACTAAGGAGAGATGTTGCTTTGCCTACTGAAGGAGTGTTTAGTGGAATCCTCATAGCGGTTGGCTTGAGGCAAGGACGTAGACTGTTGCGCCGAGCCTTGTAAAAATTGTGGTGTCGTATTTCTACCTTGCTTACTTTTCATTCTTATTATTATATTATTGTTTATTGTTGCACCACACACATTTTATACACTTAAATCATTTGTTATTAAATTCATTCTTATGAAATAAAATATATTTGTGAAATAAAATCATTCATTTATTGTTTTGTGTTTTCACTTTTCAAATTGTGAAATAAAATATACTTGTGCGCTAATCTTCTAACAAAAGGCTATACTTGAAAATATTTCTGTGAATTAAATGATATTTTACTTACAAGTGAATTGAAAGCTATACTTGTATTTTGATATTTGAATAATTTTTTAAAATATCCAATTTAGCCCCATCTTGGGATTACAGACATACTATCGTTATGTCCCTTGTAACAAAAAACCCCTTGACTTTGAAAGATTTTCTTTTCTAAGGCTGTGAAAAATACTTTTGAGAATGACGATATTGACCCCACCAAACCAAAAGAGGCTAGCTCACTCAAACCAGAGATGTGCATGTTGCATCATATGGTGAATCACATTTTTCTACCTCAAATAGAAAAGTTTGGGGATGCTGCATATATGCACATTTTTATTATATGGTGCATACTTGAACAACAGAGCCTAGACCTAGGCTTCTTATTCATTTCTGACATGTTGCACTCTCACAGTAAGTCCAATTTCTCCCTACCTCATGCCATGTACTTGACCTGAATCTTTCGTCATTTTAGCGTGGACTTATCTACTAAAAAGATGGTGCCATTTTCAAAACACGATCTGTTTGGTAGTTCTACTCTCAAACATATGCAGATTGCAAATGTCAACGGAGTTTGGACTACCAAGCGTGGTACACCATCTATTTCGTGTATTCAATCCACACCCCGTGATTTTTCTCCTATTCGAATTGATCTTGGCTCACCTGTTGCACCTTCCTCTAGGCTAGACCCTCTTGGTCCTTCTCATACTCTTCCTCCTCCCACATATGGTTATGCTCCCCTTGCTCCATCTGTCCCTTCATCTGCTCCTATATCTGTTGATCCATCCGAAGTCGTTTTCTTGATTCAAGCGTTATCCTCCTCCTTGTCTTTATTTCAAGCTAAAGTTGATCAAAACTTTTTTTATCTCAATCAAACTGTCTCTTCCCACTCTAACAAAGTCAAGCATCTTAACAAAACTAAGCGCAACCTTTGGAGAGATGTTGAAAACGCAATGGATGCCGGGAGAGCCCTATGCAAAACTATGGATGACAACATTGTCTCCATTGTAAATTGCAATAAGGAAATCTACATCAAGTTCGAAAGGAATACGATCAGAGCATTGTCACTGCTGTCTATGCAAATTCTTATAAAGTTGAAGAGCACCTTCAATGGCTCCATGAAGCTTGGATCAAACAGTTCAAGCCGAAGGAAACTAAAGAAGAAAAAGCAGCTCGTCTAAAGTGTGAAGTTGATCTCGCATTGGTTGCCAGATTTGAAGCAATGGTAGCAGCTAAAGCTAAGGATAAAAGAGCTCGAGCTTCCAAGGAACGAGCATCTGCAAGCAAAGAAAAAGCTGAAACAAAGAAGAAATTCAAACGCTTCATGGATGACCAGTGACCCTTTTTTGCCAATTACAAAAGGGGAGAAGGTAAGGTAAGATAGTGAAGGGGAGAAGGGAGAAGAAGTGAAGAAGAAGTACAAACATACATTTAGTTTTTTTAAATTGAAGGAGAAGTTGTAATGGTTTATACATTTTCTGTTGTTTTTTTTTATGATTGAATGGTTGGTGTTTTGGTTGAATGGTTTAATGGCTTAAATCTTTTACTTATGGATGAATGCTTATATTTATTTATGAGTTTGTGCATAGTCAATTCTGTTCATATTTATTTATGTGATTGGATTTTGGAAAATTCCTTTGCACATAATTGTTGTGATGCCCAAATCTTTCTAAAGTTATATTGCAAATCATCTTCAAAGTGTATATTACAATATTAATTGATTGCCTAGTTTTGACATATTCATATTCTGTTTAAGACATATCGATGAGGGGATAATCCTTGTTGAGAATCTTTTCAAATATTTTCTAAAAAATATTAAAATGGTTGTAATCTTCAGAAATGGAGAGATTGTTAGCCCAATAGCTTTTTATATTATTTTAATATTCTTTTTATAAATTTATTTTCTAAGAATAAATGATTTTAAAATAAAAATATTTATTTTTTTCAAAAAAAAAGTGTTAACACATCTTGAACAAATGAGTTGACACATTTAGCCAAAAAAATAACTTATTTCTCAAAAAGATTAAAACACTTAAGTATTCTTAAAAAAGAATATTTTGTATTTACCCAAATTGAAAATTAAGTCAAATACTTTAAAGGTAAAGTATACTTGAAGTATATCAAGTGTGTAAACACTTTTGAACAAATAGTTTGACACCCTAATTGTTTAATGAAGTTGCTTTCAAGTATTAAGAATTTGTGTCAACACAAATAAGTTTTGTGTTAATACAAAAGAGCCAAAGCTCACAAGACTCAAAATGAGTCAACACAAATTGATTTTGTGTCGACACAAAAGTGCCTTTTACTTTTGGTACGCAGAACTTTCGACACAAAAAAATTGAGACCATTTGCAGATTTCAGGTGTCGACACAATCTAAAGATGAGTAGACACAAAAATCTTGAGCCCGCCTGCAAAAATCTGGTGTCAACACCAATGCCCAATTGAGTCGACACAAATATACTGAGGGTTCCTACAGAAGTTTAGTGTCAACACCAAGGAAGATTTGTGCCGACACAAATGATCTTTCCTAGATGCTGAAGTTCAAATGAGTCGACACAAAATAAATTTGTGTCGACACCATAGTGTTGGTGAGGAAGTTTGCAGAATTAGTGTCGACACCTCAGAAGAATTGTGTCCACCCAATCATTTGAAGATTCCTGCTCCAAACATTTTGTGTCGACACCAAAGGCTTTTATGTCGACACCTGCGACGCAGATTCAAATTTGTGGTAGACTTCAACGGTTAGATTTTTGACATTTAATGCCTTCACCTGCCTCCAACGGTTATGAATGTATAAGAGATTATATAAAGAGTAACTTCTTAGCATTTAATTTCTATGGAGACTTACAATCACTGTTCTATTGTTTGAATCAATCTCAAAATTCTCAAGCTCTATTTATGGCTGAAGCTCCCATTTATGGCTGAAGCTCTAACTCTTGTTCCTCATCTCTTTGTACTTTCTTATTTATTGTAAATCAATTTCTGTAAAGAGAGTGAGTGTTTCACATTTATTATTTCATTTATTGTATTCAACGGTGAGTAACTCTTTATCCTTTGAGTGAGTGAGTAAATCTCATCAAAGAAGAGTTCAAAAGAGATTAGAAGAAAACATAGATTGTTTTCATAGGATCTTCTCGAAGCTGTGATAGGCTTTTGAATGTACCCGTAAACATTCGATAGCTCAAGCGAAATCTTGAAGTTGTAAAGGCTTGGAATGCGTCCGTAAAGCATTCTACATAGTGAAAATTCTCAAGAAAAAACTTGAGAAGTGGACGTAGACTTGGAAAAAGATGAACCACTATAAATTCACGGTGTCCAGTTCAATCTCTCTATCCCTAACCTTCTTAATATTTACATTACTTTAATCCTTGCTTATTTTGCTATATTTGTTTACAATATTAAAAGGTTTTCAAAATGGTTTTAAAAATTGTTATTAATTTATTAAGACTCAATTCACCTCCCCTCTTGGGTTGCATAGAACTAACAGCTTCAAAGGGGATTAGATATTCTTGACCACAATCCTGACCTGCTCTTTTCTTCGTTGGCCGGTTTGTCATCTTGGCCGCTTTGCCTCTCCATCTTGTCAAAAAGTCGACAAATGACTCCCTTCTTTCTTGATGGGTGGTCTCGAGCTCTTAGGTGGTTACATCTAGCTGGACGTTATAGCTATGTTAACTAGTAAAGGCCATGGCAATGTCCTCCTATGTCCTAGTTTTGGGGACATCTAGGGAAAGAATCCATTTCTGAACCGCCCCTGATAGAGACCAGTGGAACAAATGAGCCTTCTACTGATCGTCTATTCCCATAGGAGAGAGGGTACCAACATACATCCTCAAATGAATCCGGGGGTCTCTGGTCCTGTCAAACTTTTTCATGTCCGGTATCTTAAACTTTTATGGGAGCAAGCACAAGCCTTCCACATTCAACATATACTCCTCAATCCATTATGCCTTTCTCAGCACCTTTTTCATCCTATCAATCTTATCCACCAGCGTGAATTTCCTAGACTGAGCAGTATTTTCCTCCTCCACCATAACTTAGCGAGAAACCCGGGGTGTTACAGCAGCTTGTGGTCTATCGTGACCCTGATTATCATCCCAGAAGTCCTCTCCATTGTCATTCGAGTATTCTTGCTGCTCATTCACGCCAGGCAGGCGAGCTTGAATTGCTCGAATCTTTGTCTAGCACTGAATTTGAGCTTATATATGTTGTTCGATCGCTCTTTGTATCTCAGTAATCGCCCTCATTAGGGCTGTCAAGTTTACCTTGTTCTCTACCATTTTCGACTATTCTACAGCCTGTTCAGATACCCTGTAGAATTTTTCGGTAGTCGACCTGGGCCACACGGGTATAAAATGCAGCTCTTTTTGCACAATGATCCAGAATCGGAACAAACCTGAAAACCCAACAAGGGGGAGAAGCAAGCATTAGAAGCTCCTCGAACAGAACCCTAACAAAACTGTAAACTTTCTAAGAAAGGTGCGACAAGCTGTGACCAGATACGATCAGCAAAACGAGAGGGTGCCCCGGTTGGGCCAAAATTGATAGAAAATCAAAAAGCACAACAGAACAACCGATAACCCCAAAAGGGAAGCCCAAAAAACCCAACCAACACTATACAAAGGAACAATAAACTCCGTAGGAGAAAGGTTTATACAATGGTTCTACAGAAAAAATCAGACAGAACTCCGAGAGGAAAACTAATCTAAACTAAACTAGATCCTAAGCCAGAAACAGAACAAGGCACTGGGGGAAAACAAGTCTAAAGTAACAAAGGTTCTAAGGAAAGCATAGAGACCTGGTCAGAGCCCTGGGAGGACAGTAAGCCTAAATAGATCCAGGGATGCTAAACCAACAGCTCGGGTAGAGCCCTGAGATAAAGCAATTATAAATTGACAAAAGGTCTTAAACCAAAAATCTGGGCAAAACCCAAAAAAAGGATCGAGATCCTAATATGAACAATGGTTAAAACTATAACCCGAGTAAGAATTCGTGAGGGAAATTACCCTAAACCAAACAACCAAACAAAGGTCTTAAGCATATACTAACAAAACATCCAATTAAATGAAAATACATAATCCTACAGGTTTTGTACCTAATGGAGGGTTCTAAGCGACTATATGCAGAAAGGGCTGATTTGATCAAACTCTGAGTACCTTCTTAATAGAGTTAAGAATATACCTCACATGCCAGGTATGGTGCAAGGCATGGTTAAACGGTTACGCAATAACCCTTTTTTCGCACCTATCGAAGAGTGTAGCCAGAAGGCTTCTTAGCTTCCCCAACATAGCCCCGAGACAGTAAACTAATCGGGGTAAACTAATCGGGGTATTAGGTAAGCTAAGGGGTGGCTCAGAACAATGGAGGATGCATGCGAGAATACAAATGAGAAAGTAAAATTAAGAACCAATTATGCTTTCAAGTCTAGACTTCTTATTTGATTTTGTAAACCAGTCCCTAGTGGAGTCGTTAGAAAATACTGTGGCACCAAGATTTTGGATTTTTGTAAAAATAGAGAATTCAAGAGTTATTTTGAAAACTTTTAACACATTGAAAATCAAAATATTTTGAAAACCATTTTTATTGAAAAATGGAGTCACGATTTGATTTTTCAGAAAAATCAAGAAAAATAAAAAGGAGTCACTAATCTTTAAAATGTTAACCAGAGAAAACAAGGGTCCGGGGGCTAAGGTATGAATCAGAGAAGGTGTTAGGCACTCCGTTCGTCCAACCGTGAGCTTAGCCTCTATTGATCATCATTAGTTCTTAATTAATTTTTTCAAATGCATGCAAATACAAAAAATAGAGGTAAAAGAGAACAAGCAAAATCAAGTAGTGAAAATAGCATAGTATAGGCATATAAAACACATAACAAAGAAAGATAAAAACATGAAAAGAGGGAATCGTATACCCTAAACATGTAAAATCTATACTAAGGATACATGATGAAAGCCACATGCGATAAACAAAGAATGAAATCATTAAAAGAAACTAACAAACCCTAATCATGTCAGATAACACTAATGATGCATGGTAAACATAAGATAACTTTAAACAAAGGAAAAACAATCCTAAAGATTCAATCATGCTAAAGCCACACTATAGATTGCATACTGGACATCACAAACTATCAACAGAATAATGTAACAGCAAAATTAAGCTATTGAAAATAGAAAAGGCTAGTGGTCGTAACCTACAAAGTTTGCGGTCGCAAGGCCAGAAGACCTAAAGGTTGTGGGCGTGAAGAATAAGCTCACGACCGCAAGCATGCTAGTGCCAAATAGTTACGCCAGCAACTATGGAAGTTGCGACCGTGAGGTATGTTGGCACTATTTCGTTGAATTTAAATAAACAGTGTATTGGGTGCTAACATGCGATATGTGAAGTCAAATATGAAGCAGAATCACATGAGAAATTAAGCATGAATAGTCCAATACTAACTAAGATCTTTAAAATTGAGCATGCTAACAATGTAACTAATCAAAATCAACCATTAAGCATGTGAACAAGATAATTAAAACCTAGTGATAACAAATGAAAAGGGAAAAGCATGCAATTCGTAAATTCAAATTCAAATTCTAACGCGACCTCTCCACGGGATAGAAAATATGGAGAAAGAAGTGTCGGGGTTTCAACAGGAGTACTGTTAATTCTAGGCAACCCAAGAAAGAAGTGTCGGGGTTTCAACAGGAGTACTGTTAATTCTAGGCAACCCAAGAGGGGGGTGAATTGGGTCTTAAAAAATTAATAACAATTTTTAAAATATTTTTGAAAACCTTTTAATATAGTAAACAAATATAGAAAAATAATCAAAGATTAAAGCAATGCAAATATTTAAAAAGTTAGAGATAGAGATAATGAACTGGACACTAAGGATTTATTGTGGTTCTGCTTCTTCCAAACCTACGTCCACTCCTCAAGATTTTTCTTGAGAATTTTCACTATGTGAAATGCTTCACGGGCACATTCAAAGCCTTACAACCTCAAGATTTTGCTTGAGCAAATGAATGTTTACGGACACGTTCAAAAGCCTATAACAGCTTTAAAAAGATCATATCAAAACAATCCTGTGTTTTCTTCTAATTGCTCTTGAACTCTTATTTGATGAAATTTACTCACTCATTCCAAGAATAAAAGGTGACTCACCATTGAATACAATAAATGAAGTACATAAATGACAAATACTCACTCTCTTTACTAAAATTGATTGACAATAAATGAATAGGTAAAGAGAGATGAGAAACAAGAGCTGGAGTTCAACAATAAATGAGAGCTTAATGATTTTGAGTTTGAATCAAGTAATAGAACAATGATTGTAAGTCTCCAGATAGAGTAAATGCTGAGAAGTAACTCCTTATAGAAGCTTTTGAGCGTTCATGACCGTTGGAGGTAGGTGAGGTCATTAAATGCAACAAATTCAACCGTTGAAGTCTATCGCGAATTTGAATCTGTGTCGCAGGTGTCGACACAAAGGCTTTTAGGTCAACAAAAAATGTCAAGGGCAACGATCTTCAAATGATTGGGTCGACACAATTCTTCTGAGGTGTCGACACAAATTCTGTAATCTTTCTCACCAACACCACGGTGTCGACACAAATGGATATTGTGTAAACTCATTTGAACTTCAGCATCCTGGACAGGACCATTTTTATAGGCACAAATCTTCTTGGTGCCGACACTAAAATTCTGTAGGAACCCTCGGTGTATTTATGTCGGCTCCTTTAGTCATTTGTGTCGACACCAAATTTCTTCAGGTGGGTTCGGGACTTTTGTGTTAACTCATCTTCAATTTTGTGTAAACACCCAAAATCTGCAGGAGGTCTCGATTCTTTTGTGTCGACTCATTTGGCATTAGTGTCGACTTAATGTTTCGGATACCAAAAGTGAGAAACCACTTTTGTGTCGATACAAAATTCATTTGTGTCGACACAAACTTTTTTATACCTAAAAGTATCTTTATCAAATGGTTAGGGTGTCAAAACCATTTGTTCAAAGGGTTAACACACTTGATATTTTTAAGTATACTTTGCCTTAGAGTTTTGACTCAATTATCAATTGGGTTCAACACAAAATATTCTTAAGAATACTTAAGTGTTTTAATCCTTTTGAGAGATAAGTCATTTTTTTGGCTAAAAGCGTCAGCTCATTTGTTTAATATGTGTCAACACTTTTTTTAAAAAAAATTTAAATATTATCCTTTTTAAATCAATTTATTCTTATAAAATAAAATTATGAAAATTATCAAAATCAATATAAAAAATCCTTGGGCTAAGAAATACCTATAATGCAGTATCCTAAATAAATCATCAAGTCGTGGTATGTAGTGATCGTCTCTTCAATTGCCGAGAAAGTCCAAATTCCAGTACTCCGGAAGAGAAGGACAGTAGTACGAGTCGGGGTGTGAGTTAATAATGTAGCAAAGTGTCAACATCTCCAAATCGTCCTCTAAAAATCATACCGAAAGTACGTTTATATAGAAATTTCCTCCCAATGAGATGGTGACAGGTCCCAGGCTCAGAATATTCTCACGATGGATCACCAATAATAAGATCTTTAGGCAAATCTGAATTTTCTGGATTTGAAGATCCAGCAGCCTCTTGGACTTCAATTTGTTGAGTATTTGAAGTTTTCTCTTGATTTAGTTCTTTATTTTCTTTGATGAAGATATCTTCAATACATTTTTCTATGTCAATCAAGTTATCTTCACAAAAATCCTTTGAAGAACCAATGTTAACTTCATCAAAAACAGCATGTATAGATTCTTCAATAACTAGGGTCCTTTTGTTGAAACTCTATAAGCTTTTGCTAGATATAGAATATCTTAAGAAAATACCTTCATCAGATTTTGCGTCGAACTTGCCCAAAAATTTTTTGTTATTGTTTAAAACAAAACATTTGCACCTAAAGGCACGAAAATAACTGATGTTAGGTTTTCTTCCATTCCATAGCTCATA
>JAULJZ010121974.1:0-11187 GCA_032270985.1 Heliamphora pulchella
GGAGAGAGAGAGAGAAAAAGGTGGAGTAGGATCCTAAGTGATAATCAGAGCTCAGTGAAGAAGGCCATTTATTACCAAAAAAAAACACGGAGAGAAAGGTTGGTTCAGTATTGCCCACAGCGGGCAGAAACTGCTGGACCGGAAAAGACAAGACCGGTTCGAGGGAAAAAAAATATAAAAAGAATTCGGTTAGGATTAGTTTTACTATTTTTATTTTACTAATTTTAATTTCATTATAAATTAAGATAAAATTTTATGATTAATATACTTTTATTTAAAAGATTTAATTTTTTTTATTATATTTAAAATTTGAATTTGAAAAATCTAAATCCTAGCAATCTAAACTCTAGCCGACATCTCTATATTTTTCAATTCCTATCCTAATAGTATCGTCTCTCTCTCTCTCTACAAAATTGAAACTCCTCCAACCCCTCGCTATCGGAGCTACCTCCGTCGTGTTCAGATCTTGCCGCAACTGCCATAACCAAATCTCACCGTCGCCGCCTTCATATCCATCCTTTTCCACCATTAATGCCTACCTCATCTATTTCCACCCAAACATCTGCCAGTTTCATCATCGTCTTCCTCTCGTGCGAACAGCTTACGGAGAAAGCAACGCATTGTCTTCTTTCGCCGCCATCCTCCCTTGCAGACTTCTTATTTATACAGATATTAGTGGTGTTTGTGATCTATGATCAGGAAAAAATATAAGGCATACTATCAACTGATATATCTATTCATTCTATTTACGATGCAGCGATAACGGTGATGACGTTGACGCCCCGATTGGAGATGATGATGACAGACGATGAAGCCCACAACAGAGCTAGAGTAGTTGTGATTTTGGGAGAGATTTTGAGACAGAGTTTTAGGGTGAGATTTTTTATTCCTATTTAGTAAGGAATTTGGTCAAAGTAATCTTCTAAAGATGTAGTTTAAAAGTATTTTCAGTAAATATTAATGTTTTGGAACTAATTTTATTAAAAAAAATTAAATAGAACTAATCCTTAAATATCAACTGATATTTGGACCTTTGCCAAAATCTCTCTAAATATTATACTTCATAAATTATTATATACTTAAAAGTATAATGAATTTCACATTAACATTTAATATAAAATACATCATACTTGGCGAGTGAAGTCGGGTTATTTTAAGAGGTTTGACTCATAATCTAATTCGTTCTAGAAATATTACGATTTTAAATGAGTTTTTATTGTGTGACTGAGTCCATAAAATGGAGACTAGAGCTGTTAGGCCTGAGCCAACTGATGTCTGGTGGCCGTGGCCATGGGAAAAAAATTCAACCTATTTTGGCTTCTGGCACATTTTGTGGATATTTATATTTTTTAATTTTGTTGAGATTTTAAATCCATGTATTATATTGTATTGTCTTTATAATAACGCAAGTAAATCACTGTCTCAATAACTTGATTAAAAAGTTTAAAGACGTGGCTCAAAACACTTTCGGCTAAGTTATTATTAGTAATACCCACAAGTTAATTTATTTATATACCAAACGTAATTTTCTATTTTTTACCGATGTGAAATGATGTATCAATTTTTGTTCAAGGACGTATAATTATTTTTGGTAAACTGTATCTTTTGTACATGATTACATTATTTTTTTATTTCTGTTTCAACAGTATGCGGTGTAATATGCATTTTTTAAAATTTTTTAAAAGATCAACAGAAAAGCCGGTGGGTTCTGAAAGCTATTGGGCAGGAGAGAGTTAGGCTTTGTTGAGGAAGAAAATGGTTAGGGTTTCGTGTGGGAGCGAGGGGAGAGAAGTTTTTGGGCGCATTATTATGAAATGAGAGCGATCACTACGCCCACCCCATCTTCCCCCCACAACCTATCGTGTGCCACACCACAGCGAGCGGAGATATGTTTTCTACGATTGGTACTTAATTATATATATATATATATATATATATATATACCTATGTGTTTAAGGGACCTAGTGTACTACCCAGTTTGTTATCTCTCTCTCTTTACTTTCCCTTTAGATGAAGCATGTCCGGGTTGTTTATATGTGATCCGGGTTCTCTCTCTCTCTCTCTCTCTCTAGCTGGAGCTTGCCCGGCCATTTTTTACAGACCAGTAAAATAAAGGACAGTTAATATAATTTGGTATAAATTATTCAAAATTTAAAATGAATGGTATAGATTTACTTTAAGTATAGACCACATCACAAACAGTTGAATCTAGATTATTTATTTTGAATTATGGGTAATTTAATTGGTACCTTTCATGGTAAGTAGCATTTAACTTTTTTGACATATTTATTGAATTCAGATTTTTTGTAATAAAATCAATATACAATTTTCATTTGGATACCGAGAGGAATAAAAAGGAACAGAAACTATAAATACCCAAAAAAATTATTCGAAAAAGTTAATAGAATTTTGTAGAGTGTAGATTTAATTTTGTTAGTTGTGGAACACACTTGTAGTTCACCTAAACTATTTATTTTACAGATAAAAAAAATAGTTATTTTAAATTTTGGATATTTTTCTAATTTCTTTTTCGAGTTTGAAGAATAACTAAATAAGGAATAGACCATGTTTTGTTTTCAAGAGATAAAAATGTTAATGTAAATTTAAGAAGACATTTCAAATTTACTTTCAGTTATAAAGTGAAAGTTACAGGTTGGAACTCTATCAATCCTAAAAAGAAATATTATTTACAGTCATGTTTTATTTGACTTTTTAAACCAACACACAATAATAGTAGGTCCCTAGTAATTTATCACTATGGGTCATATTGCATTGTGTCCTAGTTGGTAAGGAACTCCTATATAAGAAATGTGGTTTGGAACAGCATTACTTAATCAGAAAATTATACTGTTGCATTTTTTGATTATTCTAATTAAATTATCTATGATAATTTAAGGCTTTAGCTATATGATTATTTTAACTCCTACAGTGTGCACCTATAACTAAGTATGGTCTGCACCCAACTTGTTATCTCAATTTTAATTTGGTTTTTATTTGGTAGCATTTTTGCCTTTGATTATAGTCATTTTTTTTTATCGACAAAAAAGAACACTTCATTAAAAATTGAAGAAAGAGGACCAAAGAAACAACAAGCATGGATAGCATCTAACTGGAAAAGCATCCAGATGAAGATGCATCAAACATGCTAGACTTAGTAAAGCAACCAAAAGATATGTTCATTTTATGTTTAGTTATGTGGATATTTTTAACTTTAGTTTTTAGTCGTTTCAACTTTGATTTTCGATTATATAAACTTAGACTTAGTCGTTATACACCCGAATATCAATAATGGTTGCACATAATAGTCCAACCCTACTTAATGGAAGAGTTGTTTTAGTCATTATTAAAATTTCAAAAATAATGTCGAAGTGTAGTACTCTAAACCGATCAATGTGGTGGGCTTTAATTGGTCTTTGATGGGGCTGAAAAAAAAAAACCCTTGCAAACATTGTAGCTGAGTACATTTATAATTTCTGATCTACTAGTTTACACGCCGGGGGTGAGTTCAAAGGTCATCAGAGCAAATGACATAATGAACTACAGAATGTAATGTTGGCATCACCATATTCATTCATGATCAGACCGACACTCATTTAAAATAAATGTAATACTTACATCACTGCACATTAATTGTTGATTTATTTCGTGGGTTCGTTTGTGCCTATAAGATTGTTGAATTGATTAATCTACAAGTTATTGAATTCTGATTTTATGGGATAAGAATTTTTTTTTTTTTTGGAACAGCAAAACAATATGATTAATTGATTATAATTTTTTTTTGGTTACAAGGAGGCCGGAGGGGGGCCTGGGGTTTGAACCCGGGTGATGAGAAGTCTAGAGTGTCCTCGACCACAGGGCTAAAAGGCTTCCTCTTGATTATAATTTTCACTTAGATAGGGAGAGAAATAAAAAAAAGAAGGAATAGAGAATCTTTTTTTTTTTTTCAAAAAGAGAATAATTTTAATCTAGAAATAATGAAAAGATTTTTTCTAACTGATCATTGTCAGATATAATTAGGTGAATGGTACGGGTTTGGGCTCTATCAATTATAGAAAAATGTAAAATATATATTTTTTTGTCACATGAAAAACTTATACTATTCTAATTTAAGGGAATGAGAACAGCGATCACCCCTAACTGCCTATCATGAAACTTGAATTTGCAACCTCTATGATGATAAGTTGAGGTAATACCATTAAGCTACTAAGAAATGTCACATACAATCATGTTTTATTTGATTCCTTTAACCAACAAGCACAACAATAGAAACGAGAGCACTAGCTGTAGCAGGTCAACTAGAAAGGAACTTTGAAAAAGAGGAGGTTTATATTGTAATATGCAATTGTAATGGATCCGAAGCTGCAGGACCAGACGGTTTCAACTTCAAATTCATCAAGAGATTCTGGCCAATACTAAAGAAGGATATATTGAACTTTTTAAGAGATTTTCACTACGTTGGCAAGCTAACGAAAGGTATCAACTCTGCTTTTGTTGTCATGATTTTGAAAGGTCAAAATCCACAAGCTATTGGTGGCTTCAGGCCTATTAGCTTAGTTGGGTCCATTTACATGATTCTAGCCAAAATTATAGCAACAAGACTGAAGAGGGTGATGCCACAAATAATCGACATAAAGCAATATGTATTTATTGAGGGTAAGCAAATCTTGGATGCCATAGTAATTGTCAATGAGATATTAGACTATTGGAAAAAGATGAAGACCAAGGGAGTGTTATTTAAAATCAACTTTGAGAAAGTATATGATACTGTCAATTAGGAATACTTGGGGCATTTGCTCGAGAGGATGGGCTTTGGTAAAAAATAGTGCAGTGGGCTTAAGGCCTGTTTAGCATCAGCACACTTATCAGTTTTGGTAAATGACTCTCCTGCTGGGGAAATTCAAATCAAGAGGAGTTTGAGGCAGGGGGATCCCCTATTTGCCTTCTTATTTAATACTGTGGCAAAAGGTTTAAACAGAATGATGCAGAAAGCTAAGAAATTCAATCTCATTAGGGGAGTAAAAATTGGATCAAATGGCATAACTTTATCACATTTGCAGTTTACCGACGACATAATATTCTTCTGTTAGATCTAGGCAATCCAAGAGGGGGGTGAATTGGGTATTTAAAAAATTAAATAGAAATTTAAAAAAAAAATTAAAAATCTTTTAATATTACAATAAGGCAAGATAAGCAAATATGAAATCAATGCAAGTATTTAAAGATGAGGGATAGAGAGATAAAACTAGACACTAAAAATTTATAATGGTTCGGCTTTATTCTAACCTACGTCCACTTCTCAAGATCTTTCTTGAGTATTTTCAATATTCAGAATACTTCACGGGCGTATTCCAAGCCTTTGCAATCTTCAAGGTTTCGCTTGAATAAACTGAATGTCAATCAATCCACATACACAAGGGACACATTGAAGTTTTAATAAGCTTTGAGATATAATCTTTTTGAAATATAAGTAATTTATTTTTTGTTAAGGTGTCAACTTTAATTGTTCAAAATGTGTTAACACTTTCATTTTAGAAATATAAAATATTATTCATTTAAATTATTTATTCTTAAAAAATAAATTATAAAAATAACCAAAATCATAATAAAAAGCTCTTGGGCTAACATCTCCTTAGGGCATCAGTTGAAGAGTCCCTCACAATTAAAAGGATCTTAAGATGCTATGAACTAGATGCTGTGCTCAAAGTAAATTTTCACAAAAGCAATATTAGCGAAGTAGGAACATCAAAGGAAGAGCTCAGGTCCTTTGGTGATATACTGAATTGCAAACAAGGTCAATTACCGTTCAAATTCCTAGGTCTACCTATTTGCATAAACCCAAGAAAAGTCAAATGTTGGGAGCAAGTGGTTGACAAAATCTCTCCATCGCAGGTAGGTTGATGCTAATAAAAACTACCTTAGCAAATCTTTTTGTTTTTGAACGGCTTAAAAAAGTGAGTATATTGCTCAGAATATAAGAATTACAAAAGAGAGTTTCTCCCTAATCGAAAAGGTTGGTAAGGGATCAACCAAAGGAAGAGGGAAAAACTAAGATCTAACATCCAAAAGAAGTACAAACAAAAGGCTGTGGTTGGTAAGAGGCAAACCGCCAAAGAAAGAAAACTCAACTTATAACTAAAGGCAACTTTTGGCTTCAGCCACCATACCCACAGCAAAAACTCAGCAAAGCCACAGAATAAAACACACACCAGAGCAGCTATCACAGCAAGAGCAACAAGCTATGAAGCCAATACCAAAGAACAGAGCAAAAACCAGCCATCAAAGCCTCTATACCCGAACAAAGCAAAAAACAAGTAGCACCCACCACTTGGTGAAAAATTCAGCAAACCACAAAACAAACAAACACCAGAGCAGCTATCAAAACCTATACCATCTATCAAACAGGGCTCCAAAAACAAGCAGCACCCACCATTCAGCAACAAACCGCGGCCAAAAACACACTGCATGGCAACTCAACAAAGCTGCCATCAAAGCCAATATTAGCCATCAAAAAGAGGGCCAACCAACATACAGAGCCAGAAGAGTTTTTGGGCAAAAGACGTAAATTCCCAGGACGTGCACCAGAATAATTCAGTAAAAAGGCGCGGCGGTTTCCAAATTCAAATTTCTTGCCACATCAATCTTGTATAAAAATTCATTAATAGAGAACATAGGAGTGTCTATAAGTGCTTTGAGCCAGAATGCAACCCTAACTTTGCTTAGTTCCACAAGCTTCTCAAGGTCCCATTCTTGTTGTTTAAAAGTTATTTGTAAGAAATACAAGGAGAACACTATGGATTGGAGTCCCAACTCAGCCAATATACACAAATCCTCTGCCATGTGGAAGGAATTCTTGTCTTTTGGCATCAGATTAGGTGAAGCTAAATAAGCCATCCATAAGAATTTATTGATTGTGGCTGGTGCTGGTAACATAATTCAATTTTGGCAGGATAGACGGGTTTGGGAACAACCTCTGATGGATAGCTTCCCAGGACTCTTCATGTTATCAAACCACAGAAATTCTTTAGTGAATCAAATATGCAGCCAAGCCAGTCCGGTTGCAAATGGAATTTGAGTTTTCGTAGACAGCTATTTGAATAGGATAAGGAGAACCTACAAGTTTTGCTAACAAGTTTGGCTAGCACCAATATCATGGAGGAGAAGCAGGATAAACTAGTCTGGCACGCATCTAAGGATGGAGATTTTTCGGTAAAATCCCTTTATCATTCCTATGAGAACAGAATGAATCAGTCCACTAATGAGCCGATCAACGTCTGGGTTAGCTTCATTCCCCCAAAAGTTCAGATATTCACCTGGCTTTTAATTAAAAGGTGAATCCCCACTAGGGAATTATTGAACAGGTGGAGGGTTATACCCCAAGAAGCCTCTCGGTCCTGTGTCCTGTGAGATGGAGCTGAGGAGACATCAGATAACCTCATGCTCTCTTGCCCACTATCTTGGAAATTATGGTGCAAGGTAATCTCATGGTGGGCGTTAAGATGGGTATCTGATGGGAGTGTAGTGGACCTTATATCTTGGGGGCTAAATCAAAAGTACAGCAACTTTGCAAAAAAGAATCTGGGTGAGCCTCTTTTCGCAGTAATACGGAGCATATGGCTAGCATGGAACGACATGGTCTTCAATGGTAAGATACTAAATTTGGAGAATATTAGCAAATTGGTTAAAGCTCGAGCAGCTTTTTGGGTGAAGGCATCCAAAACAGCTCCTCAATTCTCGGTAAACGACTTCATATATAATCTCTCGGGTGCCAGAAAGATGAAACTAGAGAAGAGGCTAAGATGAATGAGCTAAAATCAGTTGTTTTTGTTTGTTTGTTATCATGAATGAGCCTTGCTTTTTGTTCTATAGTCATGGAGCAGGCTCTGGGAACCACTACACGGCACATGTCCTGGCTCCTCACCATCCTATTGTTCTTGTCAACCAAGCATGTTTGAGGCATATGTGCAAGGCTTATGCCTCTAGATGCCATTCATTCTTGTGTTACCTCTCTCAATTATTGAATTGATTAACAGGTTATTTTTTAACAACTAGAGTTATTGAATTTTGATTTTATGTGATAAAATTAATCAAATACAAGTTTCATTTGGATATAGAGAAATGAAAAAAAGGGATAAAGCATGTGTTTCATTTTCAAAAAATGAAATACGTCAATCTAAAAAGAAGATTTTTCTAATTTATTTTCAGAATTATGTATAATGTGAAAGTTACTTGTTCGAGTCTTATAAATCCTAGAAAAATATCATACATAATTATAATTTTCAACTTTTTTATAAAAAAAATTAATTATGAATCCTATTTGGTGGACTTGTTTAGAATAAGTTCTAACCACTTTTAAATTATTCCATAAGGTCTTATTTTTTAAATTTTTAATTATTCACGACAAATATTTCCCTTTTTCTTTAGGTTAATAGGACTCATGGTCTCCAAACCTTCCTCATTTCCCCAGTTCTTCTCCATTTTCTTCTCATTCTTTTCCTTCTTCTCCATTTTCTCTCTCTATAAAAATCTCTGTGTTCTCTTTCTCTTTTTCTCTCTACACCAATCATGCTCAGAGCTGCTCTGGTTTCATTTCCGCTGCCCCCAGACAGCCCGACTATTCTGCCACCCGTCGGCAAACAACGACAACCACCAATATGACAACCACACAGTATTTTTACCTTTTAAAAACTGTATCGATGAGATGAATCGAAAAAGTAAAAAAAATTAATTAAAAGATAAAAAAAATATTTATTAAAGTTGAAAGTAAGCAACATAAAATTTGACTTCTTTGCTTATTTTGGATTATTTTCGTCTTTTCTAAACTTTTTTATATTTTGATTGCAAAAAATTACTTTTTCAGATCGTCTTGATGAAAAAAATCAAAAGGCATAATAGATTAACTAAAGAATAAAAAAAATTTACTAAAAACGAAAATAAGCAAAATAAAATAAGTAAATAAGCAATTATTTCAAAAGTTTTATGACAATAAAAAATCTGTTGAGCTTCAGTACACTATGCAGAGTGTTTGCTTAATATATACTTAGAGGTCGAAGCACACGCAATGCGTGTGTAATTGACGTTATCGTCTCTGTTCGCCACTCCTCTTTCTTTTCTTTACGTCTACTTTGCCCACTCCCTTCTCTCTCTATCTGTGAATATACTCTCTCTCTTTCTCTCCCTCTATTTCTCATCATTATTCATGTTTATATCAGTAGGTATTAGTGTGTAGTTATAATTAAGGGTAGTTACTATTTGAATAATTTTATAATTATATTCTTTAAGTTATGATTAGAGGTGATAGTTGATTCATGAAAATTTTTGAAAATGCAAAAGATGTGACCGAATTTCAAATATAACTTTCAAGTTATGAATTCCCTTTACAATAATAAATAGATAATAGTATAGACATATGGAAAGAGCGAGAGAGATATACCTGCTAAGGTTAATATAAATAATCACGAAATTTAAGAACACTATGCGAGAAATGATCGAACCAAAAACATGAAAGTCATGTTTGATGTGTTAGATATGATTAAATAAAATAAGAGAAATAAGTAATATATAAGTCTTACATATTTTTTAATATCATAAAATAGTGAATGGGACTATATATATCATGATATTATTTGTATCATATTTAGTGTGATAAAATATAGGATAAGAATTAAATAATTATTTTTTATTGTTGAATAAGGAGAAAAGATATATAATTCGAAAGGAGACAAATAATCCTTAGGTGAGGGGTGGAACAAATAATTTCATTTATGTATAATGAATTATTAATCCATCATATACCAAATTAATAGTTTAATTCGGTGATCCAAACGTAGAATTAATGACAAAGAGATAAATTGTAAAGGTTTTAAATATTTTTAAGTTCAATTCAATCCCTTTTAATCCAGCAGAACCAACATGGTCAAAGGATGGTTATAAAATATCTCAACCCAACTTTTGACTTTATTCTGCACATGAAACTGGGAAGACTTAGTCAATACACAAAACTCGTCTAACAAGCTATCGTCTTATAACTATGACCTTTCTCTTCTCTACTTCTTTTTCCTCCCCCTTTTCGAAACTCCTGAATTCACTCATTTAACTACAAAAAAACTATCAAAAGTTGCACCATAATATTTTTCGAAATTTCTATTTCTTGCTTTTGGGCCCATAACAATTAAAAGTATAAATTAATTTATGAAAATCTTCACTTTAATATTTTAAAAAAAATCCTATTTATCGACTGATTTGCACTAAACGATTTAATTAAATAAGCTAAATGATGCAAAAGCTTAAAATAATTAATCGCACAAGCAGAAATTAAAACAAACCACAATTACACACGAGACGGTGATTTTTACGTAAAAAATCTCAAATCGAGTAAAAACCATGAGACCACACCGAGTCTAGGAAATCAAACATTATAAAATCGTTGGTTACAAGATAATCTTACAAACCGACGTTATACCCACAACCAAACGTTTGAAAGCCTACTCTTGTCGAATTCACGTGCACCAACTCCCGTGCTTGATTGTCGCTGGAACTCACCACCGAACTTCAATGCTAACGAACTCCTCCACCAGATTTCAACACTTGAGAATCTTCTCAAGCGACTCCACGAATACGAACAGATTAATGAAGCTTTGATTGACTTGATGATGTCTTAAAAGCACGGAAGATATATGATCATCAAGTTGTTGTAGAAAATCTTGCGAGTATGTATAATCTTCAAAACTTGTGGCTGCTAGATTTTTCCACGAAATAAAATTAAGGACCTCCCTTACAAGAATCCTTAGCTCCTATTTACATATCTCCACACTTTCAAAACCCTAACTGCCTATTTATATATATGGAGGCTTCCAATACCCTAGTTGCTAAATCCATAATAGGAGAGCTGCTAAATCCATAATAGCTTTTTATTTATAATAACCCTTCCAAAACTCTTGCTGCTGCTTAAAAAAAATTTTGTCGCTGAGACCGTTCGATCGGTCTATTCACCGCTCGAGCGGTGTAGCCTATAATGCATTGAATTTTTGTTGCAGGCTTGAAATACCGAGAGGTGCTATAGACCACTCGAGCAGTCTGTCAGGCGGTCTGACTCTGCGGGCTATTTTTAATTATTTCTTCTCCTTTTGCGTGGCCCTGCAATATTAAACTAAAACTCGAACAAGACAAGTGTCAAAATATCGATGAATA
>JAULJZ010122005.1:0-11185 GCA_032270985.1 Heliamphora pulchella
GCTGCTCAAGTTGTGTCAAAGAGGGGCTGCTCAAGTTATGTCAAAGAGGGGCAATTGTAGACACCTCAATTTGACCCTGTCGAATCTTAAACTTATCCAGGTGAATCTAATGATAAAAATCAAGTTGGGATGATGCGCAAAGTCTCTGAACGATCACCTGGAAGTAATCCGAATCTAGTACTCTGTAAAATCAAATCACAAGATCACGGTTCTTGAACCTTGAGGCCGTAACTTTCAAACCTTGCGACCTAGTTATTCATTGAACTAAGTAATTCACCCGCAACCTGTAAACCTTGCAACCGTTATGTTGATTGTTGTGACCGCAATATGAATAACTTGGAAACCCTAAAATTTGTTACGATCACAACCTTGATCCTCACGATCGCAACCTTTTTGAGCCCAGTCTGAGTTTGAACGTGGCAGCACCTCATTAGTTGGCATGTTCTATATAAACGTACCTTTGGTATAGTTTTAGACACTTTTTGGCTGACGTCAATATAATGCTGCTTTATCGAGGATGAATTTTCTTTATCAAGTACAATTAAAGTACAGTGATACTTTGCTGTATCCCAACTCACACCCCGATCCATACTACTGCTTGATCTTGACTCGAGTACTGAAATTAGACTTCTTCTCGAGGATTGGACTAACGATTCTACATTCCACGACTTGAGAACTCCTTTGGATTATCACATTTCAGGTATTTTGTTAGATGCCCGACACTTCTCTTCTCACATTTTCTACCCCCATTGGGAGGTCAAGTTTTGAATTTTAATTTTAATTTTTGAATTGCATGCTTCTTCTTTAGTCTTGCTATCATTAGGTTTAATTACCTCGCCCATGCATTTGTTCGTCAATTTTGAGTTGTTGAATTGAGAGTATGCTTAATTTTAGAGAATTTGGTTAACTTTTATTATAATTTGGTTCAAATTGTCTCAATTGTGATTCAGTTTATACTGCACACTAGCACCCCAACACATTATCCATTAAAATTTAGTAAAAAAGTTCTCACATTCTTTGCGGTCGCAACTTCCAAAGTCGCGGTCGTGACAAATATGCACTGACATGCTTGCGGGTGTGATTTTGATCCTCACGACCGCAACATTTTGGCTTTCAGTCATTGCGGCCGCAACATTTATATGTTACGACCGCAACCATTATTCATTTCCACTAACTTATTTTGTTCTTACAATATCCTGTCTTGTTATATATGATCTCTAGTATGTAGACCATTGTATTGTTTTAGCATGATTAGGGTTTAGGATTGCCTTTCTTTCTTTCAAACACATGATAATTCTAAGTGTTAATCATAGTTTAATTTCAACATGATTATGGTTTGATAATTTCATCTAAATAATTTCATTCTTTGTACATCGCATGCGATTTGCACCATGTATCCTTTAGTATAGATTTTGCATGCTTTTTGTACATAGGATTTCTTTCCATGCTTTTGTTTTGTGTTCTATATACCTATGCTATATTATTTTCAGTATTTGATTTCAAATGTTATCTTTTTGCCTCTATTTTATGTATTTGCATGCATTTGAAAAATATAATTAAGAACCAATGATGATTAGTAAAAGTCAACCTCACAGTTGAGCGAATAGGGTGCCTAACACCTTCTCCAATTTGTACCTTAGCCCCCAAACCCTTATTTTCTCTGGTTAAACGTTTTAAAAATCAGTGACTCATTTTTGTTTTTTTTTTTAATTTTTTTCAAAAATCAAGTGACAGCTCCATTTTTCACAAAAAGGGTTTTCTAAATTTTTTAGTTTTCAAGGTGTTAAAAAGTTTTTAAAATAACTCTTGAATTTTCTATTTTTGAATTAAATCCAAAATTTTGGCACCACAGTTGTAGGGAATATTTTTATCTATAAAGTGTCCAAAAATCATAACTTAATTCTATGTCTAGATACCCCAAAACCCTGCTATCCTTTTTAAATTAATACTTGAAGGTTAGCCATTAAAATTGTTAAGTGTGTGGTTGACTACCCCTTATCTTGAGACTTGAAGTTTGTGACTTAATTGATTTGAACGGGATGATTAATGTTTTAGAATGAATACAAGATGATTAGAACTTATGCTATCAAATTTGAATCATGTTTTGAGCGTAGTAACTTATGCTTCATATACTTGTACGTAGTGCTTTAGTGAGTTGTACCATATGCTATGCCATGCTTAGTTTAAAGTCATGATATTGGTTGCTGTACTTGAGGTGCATATTGTACACCATAGACATTATCACACTTGCATCTTGGCGATGCTTATTAAAGATTCAAGTCTTCTCTTTTTGTTTCTTTTTGTTCAGTTTCCCGGCACATATTATAATTTTTGCAAATCTATTGTGAAACTGTAAATGCTTGTACTTTTGAACTGTTTAAAACTCTTAATAATGTAATATTTATGATATGTAAATATGAACGAATGGCTAGAATATTCTCTTTATTTATACTTATGTATGTCCCGACGTGCCTGGAAGATGGAGTGTCACAGTTTGGAATCAGAGCCTAGGTTTAGTTAACCTACAAGCCTTGGATTACGGGAGACTACGAATTCTGTAGCTTAGATGTCACGCCCCAAACTCTGGGTCACGTGAAACACTCATAAAAAAACCAAACATGATACCCAACCCGAGAATACACTCTCAATATAAACCATACATGCATTGTATATAAATGCCAAACGGCAACATTACACGGCTCCAATGCCCAAAAAACATGTTATAAGCATACATGTAAAAAGCTAATAAAAAGGAAGAGTACAGCTCTTCCATCTCTCCCACACCTCCTGATCAACCTGCGTGACCGGTACTTGAAGAAAAGCAAATCCCACACCGTGAGCCAAGGCTCAGCAGATTCAAAACAACAAGTGCAGTATAAGCTAAACATGCTAGGAAAATGAGGTACAGTTTTTGACTCCCTTTCAAGCTATTAAAAGCAATTTCACATGCAAGGGAAAGTGAGGATAAAAACCATGTTTTTGTTTTACTCATCAGAGCCTTGAAAACGATTCTAGTATTACCACTCCCGCAGGCCGTTAATACAGTTTTAAGAAAATTGGTCTATCCGTCCCAATATGCAGTACATGCAATCCATGAAACACACGCACGCGTGCCTCGTCCGGACCTCGTTTCAACCGATAGAGCGCACTCACTGGCTTCGTAGCCTACCTCATACACTGGCTTTTGCAGCCTACCTCATACACCCACACACGCACACGTGCATCATCAACCAGGATCTACATCTACTGGATCACAGATTCATTTAATCTATTTTATACACATATGCAAACCTAAACCAGGATTTAAAGCATATAACTATGTATCAACACGACATTCCATAAATCACGTCACAAGCCTATAAACTCTAGGTTTTAAAGAATAAACCACGTTACACAATGATATCACCTTATATAATTCACTTACATGTTCCGTACATAAATAAACAGAGTTAAAAAGGTACAAGCCAGTTATAAAAGAACATAGCCACATATAACCTCACACCACGACGCCACCCATCACGTAAACCGACATCCACACACCTGGACCCACGATGCCCATACGCGCCAACACGATCAACAAACCTACATAACTCGACCTAACCGAAGGCCAACACCAAACCCACAACCATGGTTCTCACCAAAACCTCACACCTCCCGTGCATAACCATCACGCACACGACCGTGCCACAACACCCAAAGCCCAACCATGCACGTCAACCCAAGGACGGCATCTAAATAAATATTCGAAATCACAACACGAACCCCCAAAACCACCACACAACCAACCGAACTCTAAAAGGAATCCACAGGTATTTAAATCAAGTAATTCCCATAAATTAATCAATTGAATACCATAGGACACCAATCGAAAACCAAGAAATCAGCCCAAAACCACAAACTAACAGCCCACAACTTCAGTCGACTAGACCCAAGCCCCAGTCAACTGAAAAACACACTGGAAAACCACCAAACGTCCAGGAGCACTGTCCAGTTGACTGACCTTCGAGGTCTAGTCGACTGAACCTCAAGAATAGCGATCCAGTAGACTAAAGTCATAGGTTCAGTCGACTGAACCCAACCTAGAAACCGTTCTAAGATACGGGTTCAACCTCCAAATCTCAAATCGAAGACTCCAAACACCGATTCAACACCCACAAACATCCACATGCCTAGGTCTAACACCAAGACCTCAAAAGAAACACTCGGCACCCGATTCCATCCACGAAATTACCGAAATATAGGTTTTAAGCCCAAAACCCAACTTTAAAACAAATGCAGATCTACAACAATCTACCCGTTAAAAATACACACATTTACCCATAGCACCCTTATACAGTAATAGGGTCTAGAATCCTACCTCGGTGAGTTCAAAACTCGACGCCTTGAATCACGTGTAAAATCGAGCTTCGTCAAAATTGAAATCTGACCGGATGGTTGCATAGCCCACCGCACCAAAAGTAAGGATCCATTGCTGGATCGTTGAAAACTATACCCCGGGCCCCCGAGAACATAGAAAGAAGGTAGAGAGAAAATGAAAAACTTACTGGAGAAGTTTTGAAAAAATATCTTTATGAAAATATCTAACTCCAGATATTTATAGGCCTCCAAAATATCTTTTTTTTTATTTTCAAAATTCGCGCCGTAACACTCCACAGCCCCCAGAACCTTCCCCGCCTGCATCTCTACCCTCAAACATGCATCAAAATCATATAAAACATGCCGCAACAAAAACACATTACGCGCGTCCAAAAACTCCGAAAAAGAAAACGGGTCAGGGTCTCACAACTCTACCCCCTTAAAGGAATTTCACCCCCGAAATTTAACTCAAGGTCAAACAACCAACCGTCGATCGCAATCAACACAGGCACACGAGATGGCTAGCCAAATCATTCCTAGGATATAGTCAAACAAGGTCAGGCATCCTAGACAATGGCCAACTATCTCACAGACACAAGATCTATAACCCATCCCAACTTCACAACCTCACCAACCACTGCCTCCACATAGCACACCATCCACGGATCCATAACCAACCCCAAACAGATGCAATGAAGAACTGGCCCAAAGCCTGTGTACTCAAAAAGTACCTCTGTTCGCTGACGGCTTAGCTGCATCATCAGGCATAGACGGTGCTCTCGAAGAACTGGGAGTGTTAAGGACATACACTCGGCCCTGAGTCACTCTAGGCTGCCCGTCTGGAATCTGAACTGAAGCACCCTCACCTGTAATTCTGGAAGGTTGCATCGCAGAATGCTACTACTAATCCTGCACAAACGAACCCTCTGATGTGCCCACCATACTCGGTGCTCTCTCCCTCTGTGGGCAATACCTGCGAATGTGTCCCGGCTGATGACACCCATAACAAATCTGTAACTCCCTTCCCTGTCCCTATGACTGAATCCATGAACCCTTGGACCGTCTTGGTTGTGGGCACTCTAACACACGATGTCCAAGTTGCCTGCACCGAAAGCATCTAAACTCACACGGAATACACCCTCTTCCCACAGCTCATAGGTATTCGAACCCAGAGCTCTGATACCATGCTGTCACGCCCCAAACTCCGGGTCACGTGAAACACCTATAAAAAAACAAAACATGATACCCAACCCGAGAATACACTCTCAATATGAACCATACATGCATTGTATATAAACGCCAAATGGCAACATTACACGGCTCCAACGCCCAAAAAATATGTTATAAGCATACATGTAAAAAGCTAATAAAAAGGAAGAGAACAGATCTTCCACCTCTCCCGCACCTCCTGATCAACCTGCGTGACCGGTACCTGAAGAAAAGCAAATCCCACACCGTGAGCCAAGGCTCAACAGATTCAAAACAACAAGTGCAGTATAAGCTAAACATGCTAGAAAAATGAGGTGCAATTTTTGACTCTCCTTCAAGCCATTAAAAACAATTTCACATGCAAGGGAAAGCAATGATAAAAACCATGTTTTTGTTTTACTCATCAGAGCCTTGAAAACGATTCTAGTATTACAACTCTCGTAGGCCGTTAATACAGTTTCAAGAAAATTGGTCTATCCGTCCCAATATGTGGTACATGCAATCCATGAAACACACGCACACGTGCCTCGTCCGGACCTCATTTTAGTCGACAGAGCGCACTCACCAGCTTCGCAGCCTACCTCATACACCAGCTTTTGTAGCCTACCTCATACACCCACACACGCACACGTGCATCATCAACCATGATGTACATCTATTGGATCAAAAATTCATCTAATCTATTTCATACACATATGCAAACCTAAACCAGGATTTAAAGCATATAACCATGTATCAACACGACGTTCCACAAATCACATCACATGCCTATAAAACTCTAGGTTTTAAAGTATAAACCACGTTACACATAACGATATCACCTTATGTAATTCACTTATATATTTCGTACATAAATAAATAGAGTTATAAAGGTACAAGCCAGTTATAAAAGCACATGGCCACATATAACCTCACACCACGACGCCACCTGTTACGTAAATCGACATCCACACACCTAGACCCACGACGCCCATACGTGCCAACACGATCAACAAACCTACATAACTCGACCTAATCGAAGGCCAACACCAAACCCACAACCATGGTTCTCACCAAAACCTCACACTTCCCGTGCATAACCATCATGCACACGATCATGCCACAACACCCAAAGCCCAACCATGCAGTCAACCCAAGGACGGCATCTAAACAAATATCTAGAATCACAACACGAACCCCCAAAATCACCACACGACCAACCGAACCCCAAAAGGAATCTACAGGTATTTAAATCAAGTAATTCTCATAAATTAATCAATTGAATACCATAGGAAACCAATCAAAAACCAAGGAATCAACCCAAAATCACAAACCAACAGCCCACAACTTCAGTCGACTGAAAAACACACTGGAAAATCACCAAATGTCCAGGAGCACTGTCTAATCGACTGACCATCGAGGTCCAGTCTACTGAACCTCAAGAATAACAATCTAGTCAACTGAACTCATAGGTTCAGTCAACTAAACCCAGCCTAGAAACCGTTCTAAGCTATGGGTTCAACCTCCAAACCTCAAATCGAAGCCTCCAAACACCGATTCAACACCCACAAACATCCACATGCCTAGGCCTAACACCAAGGCCTCAAAAGAAACACCTGGCACCCGATTCCATCCACGAAATCGCTGAAAAATAGGTTTTAAGCCCAAAACCTAACTTTCAAACAAACGCAGATCTATAGCAATCTACCTGTTAAAAACACACACGTTTACCCGTAGCACCCTTATACAGCAGTGGGGTCCAGAATCCTACCTCGATGAGTTCAAAACTCGACGCCTCGAACCACGTGCAAAATTGAGCTTCTTTAGAATTGAAATCTAACCGGATTGTTTGGTAGCCCACGGCACCAAAAGCAAGGATCCACTGCTAGATCGTTGAAAACTGAGCCCTGGGCCCCCGACATCTTAGATAAAAGGCATAGAGAAAATGAGAAACTTACTGGAGAAGTTTTGGAAAAATATCTTTATGAAAATATCTAACTCTAAATATTTATAGGCCTCCAAAATATCTTTTTTTTTTAATTTTTGAAATTCGTGCAGTAACACCCCACGGCCCCCAAAAACTTCCATTCCTATATCTCTACCCTCAAACATGCATCAAAAGCATATAAAACATCCCACAACAAAAACACATAATGCCCGTCCAAAAATGCCGAAAAAGAAAACAGGTCAGGGTCTCACAGTAGAACCTCCATAGAGTGTCTATACTATTAATTTATCACTTATAATTCTAAACAACTTAAAATCCTTACCTTAAGTTTCTCTTCCTGATCTTCTCTTCTACTAGAATGGCATCCAATGCCGAGCCGGCTAAAGAACCGTGGCCAGCACCTGACCCAAAAGATTCAGACCCCGAGGAAGACTCAAAAGAAGTGCCTGTGGAAGAACAAGGCCCAATTGATGTTGTTCCCTTGGCATAGATTTTCCTAAAGGAGTGGCAGATCAACAAAGAAGAAGAGCCCGAGGAAGCAAGCGTAGACGAAGAGGTAGATGACAAAAATTACGAGGCGGATGATGAGGGTGGGGACGAGGTTGAGGAGGAGGACGAGGATGATGAAGAAGAAGGGGCAATTACTTTCCCCTATGACCAGCTTGAGGCACCTCCACCTGAATTTGACGAGGACAAGGGCGTTGTGCTATCTACTACGACTGCCAAGACTACCACCAGGGCTACCATGTGGGAGAGTGGGTATACGCCAAAGTTTACCCATAGAAGATGTGTACCTAGAGAAAATTGGAGACCTTTTCTTTCTTTATAAGACCAATACGAGTCGTCGAGAAGTGTAGCAGGATGCTTTATCGCCTAGACTTTCCATATGGATTTAAGGCACGACTCGGAGAAATGCTAACTGCGAAGTGGATACAGCCCAAAGGCTTAAGGATAAGAGAGGAATCATTGATCCTCACGACCTAGCCATCAATTTCGACGACTCAAAGACGTACCAAGAAATTCCAACAGCAATAACCAACAGGATGTGTATGGGATCGGCCAACAGTGGCATGTCAAGGTGCAGTGGCATTGCTACAACATATATGAAATGACTTAGGAACGCGAGGCAATCGTCTATCACTTCTATCCACATTTATTTGTTTAGGCCTTAGTATGCTAGGCATTGTACTTTTCTTTTGTTTGATTATTGTATGCATGTTACGTGAACTCTTTGAAAATCTTGTACTAGTTATGTGTTGGAATGAAATGCAAGTATTTACTGTTGAAATCTCTATAAGTAGTTTTATAAACCTCAAATTAACTCCACAAGGTCCCAAAACATAAAAAATAATCAAGAGCTAAAACAACCCTTAAAACCACAACATTCTTCTCCTTTTCTTTATTTTAAGATGGCCGATAGACGATTGAACAACCAACAAGCTAATAGGCCTGTAGACGATGAAGCACCGAGACTAGCTCAAGTTTTGCGAGAACTGGCTGCTAGCATTAATCATCCACATGTACGTGATCGGGCGTGATATTTATCAGAGTTGGGCAAGCAACGAGCCCCAACGTTTAGAGGATGTGCAGAACCAAGAGAAGCAGAAGAATGGTTGAGGGCCGTTAAAAAGTTATTTAACTCTATGGGAGTTCAAGTCAAGGCAGGCCAAGTAACCTTAGTAGCACATCTGTTGGAAGGAGAGGCAGATTATTGGTGGTCCATAATCAATAATAAGCAGGACATAGCAGCTCTAACATGGGACCAGTTCGAAGGCTTATTTTTAGAGAAGTATTTCCCAGCCCCCTTTCGTCAAGAGAAGATCTGTGAGTTTCTGGAGCTTAAACAGGGATCAATGATAGTAACTCAGTACGTTAATCGCTTCGAGGAGCTAAGTCGTTTCGCAGCAACTACTATACCGGACAAAGGGTCAAAGGTATGGAAGGTTAAGTGGGGTTTGGAACCATCTATGTGAGCGAGAGTGATTTGCTTACAGCTCCCAACCTACACTCAAGTAGTCCGAGCCATTTTACTAGCTGAAACTGATCTTGCTGATTCAATGAGAATTTAGAACTAAAAGAAAGGAAAGACTAGCTCTGAGGGACCAGTAAAGAGCAATCGAATGTTTGTTCCCAAGAAGTCGTACCACCAAGAGAATAGGTGACCAAAGGATTCCTCAACAACATCTATAGTCTGGTTTGAATGTCGTCAGCCAGGACACAAGAAGTTTAAGTGTCCACGCCTTGCGCAAAGGAATCTGAACAACCAATCCCAAGAGTGGAGGCAACCCTAAAACCAACCGCCTAAGTAACCGCAGCTAATGCTTCATTTCAAACTAGAGTTAAGACATCACTCCTACTGGGATTGAACATAAATTAAGCTTAACTTTGATTAAGCTTGATATTTGCCTGATTTCACCTCAAGCATTTTCATGCTTCGAGTAAAAATTTTGAGAGCATAACAGCTTAATTTGAGTTAAAGCCTAGTTTATGTTCCATGTCAAAGGGATTGATTGCTTTCTAAACTATAGCTGAATAGAATGATAGCCTAGACGCTTTTCAATTGTGCGCAAGCTTAGTCATGATTTGGAAGAGTATTATTTCTGGCATATAGAGCTGTTTTAGTACTAGTTAATCAGAATATTATTGTAACTGAAATTATAAATTTATATATTATAACTGAAAAAATGTGATTATGGTTTTAAATAAAAATTATAAATATTTGTTAAAATAATAAACTTATAGCTTAAATGCGTAGAATTTATGTTTCTTAATTTAGAAACATAAGCTAAAAGCACATTTATTTATATTTTCCTAATTTTCTGCTCAACTACAAACTAAAAAGCTATAATATAAGTTGTTACAAACACTCCAAATGAACGACTTTTGTCGAAGCTTGACTGTAAGAGTTGGATTTTTCTCGTGGTCTAAGCATGGAATTTGATTTTCAAGCAAGGCCAAAAAGAAGAGATTGACTAGCAGCTCCCCCCTCCCCCTAAAAAAAGTTCTCTATAGTGTCATTCTAATTAATGTCATACCTATTGGAAATAATACATTTAGGAAATTAGAATTTCTTAATTTATGGTGTGATCTTAGACTTTTTTTCTATGTTGTAGATTTCTTATTCCTTTTATAACTCTACTCTATTAATATAAATAGATAGCTACTCTTCTTTGTAGGTAAGCCAAAATTACGAAATTCTTCTATTATTTTTGGTATTAGAGCCAAATCATAAATCAGAAAAAAACAAAGAAAAAACAAACAAAATAAAGCTAAACTAAAAAAAACCCTTGCTGATGAAACCCCTCACTACCTTAGCCCATAAGCCCTTCTCTGGTGACATACCTTCGCCGACGACTTCTCCAATGACACTCTTGTGAATGACCATTGGTACCAAAATGAAATCCCTAACCGATAAGCCTCTGTCATTGTGAGACCCTGTACCGTTTCATTTTGAAATATATGCATATTCGGTGTTTTTCAACACGTTTTGGCATTTTCGCTTTAATATGCTTATATGTGTTTTGATG
The DNA here is from genome assembly GCA_032270985.1 of Heliamphora pulchella. NCBI lineage: Eukaryota > Viridiplantae > Streptophyta > Magnoliopsida > Ericales > Sarraceniaceae > Heliamphora > Heliamphora pulchella. The sequence goes on from JAULJZ010122005.1 coordinate 11,020, forward strand.
CATGTTTTGATTTAAATAAGCATGCAGGGTTGGACCCGGGGGCTGCGGGGAGTTACGGTGAAAATTTTAAAATTCAAAAAAATATTTTGGAGGCCTATAAATATCTGGAGTTAGATATTTTCAAAAGATATTTTCAAAACTTAACGACTAAGTTTCCTCCTTTTTC
>JAULJZ010122026.1:0-11185 GCA_032270985.1 Heliamphora pulchella
TGCCTTCATCTTCTCTATCTCATAAGGTGTCTTAAGACACTAATCTTTGGATAGAGTGATTCCATGCCTGAAAGGGATAAACCCTTTCTTGAAATCTTGCATGCTAAAATGAATAAGGACTGTATTGATACAAGTGGCTTGTGATAAGCTCAGCATCAGCTATTTTCTATCTCGCATAAGCTTGATCCCGAGGATGTGACCGACTTCTTCCAAGTCTTTCATATCGAACTGGTTGAATAACCTTACCTTCATCGAAAATAACACCCCCACATCATTTTCGATGAGCAAGATATCATTCACGTAAAGTACTAAAAATACCACCATGCTTCCATCACGCTTTTTGTACACACATAACTCGTTAGGACTTTGATCAAAATTGTAATACTTAATGACATGATCAAACTGAGTATTCTAAGACCTAAATACCTACTTAAATCCATAAATAGATCTCTTAAGCATGCACAACATATGCTTCTGACCTTTTACTATGAAATCATTTGGTTGTACATATAAATACACTCATCAAGACTTCCGTTAAAGAAAGATATCTTGACGTCTATTTGCCAAATTTCGTAATCGAAATGAGCCGCAATAGATAACAGAATTCGGATAGACTTAAGCATGACTACCGGCAAAAAGATCTCGTCATAATCGATCTCTTCTTTCTGAGTAAACTCTTTTGCTGCATGTCTAACTTTGAAGATTTCTACCTTTTTGTCTGCTCATCTCTTCCTCTTATAGATTCACTTATATCCGATGAATTTTATCCTATTGGGTGATTTTACAAGTTTTTAGACCTAATTAGAGTATATAGACTTCATCTCTGAATTCATAGCCCTTTTTCATAAATCTGCATCTTTATCTTGGAGTGCTTCATTGTAGTTACAGGATTCAATATCTAGTTCTTTCGAGATCCTGTCAATAGACTCTACCAAGAACATATACTGATCAGGTTGACAAATAACCCTCCTACTACGACGAGAAACTACATACGTATGTGTACTAGTAGTGACACACTATACTGATTTTGAACCCTGTGCACCATCATCCACATGCTCTTTTAGTTGGGAAATCGGCATGTTAATGGTTACTCCCTAATCTGGTTCAAGATCCACACGTGTCCTGATAATTCTTTCACTACGATGAGGCAATGGGATATCGATGACACTTCTCCGTTGCGCTTCTACCGTACTACTAGTATTTTCTCTCATCCCTTCTAAAATTTTTACTCTTGGGCTTGTGGTTCATTACATAATCCTCTTCCAAGAATCGAGTATTGGTACTGATAATGACCTTTTAATCGTTAAGATTATAAAATGAACCACCCTTCATTCTCTTGAGATATCCAACAAAGAAATAGACTTTTGTTCTCAGTTTCAACTTATCCGTGTTCTCCTTCAGCACTTGTGCTGGACACTCACAAATCTGAATATGTCTTAAACTATGCTTACGCCCTGTCTACAATTCTGTAGAAGTAGAAGATACTGACTTAGAAGGTACCAAATTCAAGATATAAGTTGTTGTCTCTAATGCAAATCCCCAAAATGAATCGGGTAATTCTGAATAACTTATCATAAATCTCATCATCTTCATAAGAGTCCTAGTTCTTCTTAGACTACACCATTCTGCTGTTGAGTACCTGATGCAGTCAACTGGGATGTATTTCTCTCCTCTAACAAATAATTCCTAAACTCTTCAAAGAGCTACTCGCCACCACGGTCGAATCGTAGTGTCTTGATACATTTACCTAGACGCTTCTCCGCTTTTGCCTTAAATACTTTGAATTTTTTAAAGCATTTGGACTTGCGGTGCATCAAATAAATATATCTATACCTTGGCTAATCGTCAATAAAAATGACAAAATACTCAAAACTTCCTCTAGCCCGGATAGTCATAGGTCCACATAAGTCAGAGTGAACCAGTTCCAACGGTTCTTTAGCTCTATCCTTTAGTTGAAAATAGCCTCCTAATCACCGTATCCTCCAAGTAGAATTTACAGACTGAAAGTGCCTCCACTTCTAATGAACTCAAAGGTTCATCTTCAATCAATCTATTTATTATTGTTAGATTAATATGATCTAGGCATAAGTGTCAAAAATATGTTTGGTTCATTAAAGAAGGCTCATTTCGCTTAAATGGTAAATTGTATATTTTATTCAATTCATTTAATTGTAATGTAGGAGAGATTGGAGTAATAATATAAAGATCATCCACTAATGTACCAAAATAGATAAAGCGTTTATTATCCTTAATAACCATAGAGTTATTAAAATAAATCAAATATCCGTTTTTAACCAATTTAGAAATAGAAATTAAATTTCTTCTAATATAAGGTACATAAACACAATCTCTCAATATTAAAACCCGATTTCTACTAAAACTGAGAGTGACATCTTCCGCTGCAACTGCTGTTACCCTTGTATTATTGCCCATATATAGGTAAATATTCCCATCACTAAGTTGTCGAGTTTCTTAGAACCCCTGCAATGAATTGCAGACATGATTAGTGATTCCCGTATCTATACACCAGGTATAGGTAGATAATATCGATAAATATATTTTCACAACTAATAAACAGCAATTACCTTTGTTGTTCTGCTTGTTAAGATAAACTAGACATTTATTTTTCTAGTGTCGTGTCTAGTTACAGTGAAAATATCTATCTTTTGGCTTTTTCATACTAGTACGTGGTCCACTAACTATCTTAAAAATCGTATCACCCTGTTTCTGAATCTTTTCCTTCTTCTTGTCTTTCGACTTAAAGGAAGAACCTTTTTTTTCAGAAATAAACACATTTTTTGGTTTCTTAAGAACACCCTTGACAGTTAAAACTATATCCAGATTTCTTTTTCTGTCAACATAATTAGGATCAATAAGCTTGTTTTCTTTTAGTATAGCCGCAAGTTGATTAAAAATTATTTTAATCATGAGAATCACATAATTAAAAATAATTAATTATGATGTGCAAAAATTTTGAATTTTGTTTTAAAATCAATTTTCTCTACCATTTTAAAAAATTCGTTAGCAGCCTGGTACAATGCGAATAGCATGCTTCGATGGGAATGACGTCTATTATTTATCATTTGTTCAGACAGGTCAATTTTTATTAATTTTACTATTTAGGTAATAGACTTTGTCAAGTAAAATTAAATAGCTAATGTAACTTCGGTCTAATAAATAATAGTAGTAACTGAGATGGAGAGAATACTATTATTTATAACTAAGTGTAAACCATTATTTAATCTCGAATCATTCATCTAGATGCAACATCTCCCACGGATCTTAGGTATTCAAACCTAGAGCTCTGATACCAAGTTGTAACGCCTAAATTTTCCAACAATAAAAACTCCATGGAAACCAAAACGAAAATGAAATTTTATTTGTAAAATAATTCTCAAAACATATCATTTTAAACCAAAAAAGGAACCCAAAAGACTTTCTATCCAAAAACCTCATTTTGAAACAAAACCAAACTTTTTCACACAGCGGCTGTCCGCTCAAGCGGACCCTCGTCCGCTCGAGCGGTGAGACACCCAAGAGATTTTCAAGCCATAACCCAAAGTTTTTTTCTAAGTTTCAAAAACACGCCTAAAAACCTTATCTTTGAACAATGGTTTAAACAACCAAGAAATTTGAGACAAAACGTTCATTTAATAAAGAAATCACTCATTCGACTCGAAAACGAATCATGAAAAGAGTTTAACTCAAACCAAAAAAAAAGAAAAAAAAAACAACTTTGACCGGACTGTTGGTCAGGTCGGTCACCAGTTCAACCGGTTGAACCGGCCGGTCCGGTTTGGGTTTTAAAACGTTGGTCAAAACCTGAAGAATCATCCAACTTTGGGGTAACCTGGTCATTTGGTAAAGAAGGAATCTGTAAAGATAAAGCAACTGATTGTAGAAAGGAAGGGCGAGAGAAGGTGTGGGTGGCTTTTTCTTGCTTGGCCTCTTCCGCAAGAAATCCCTTGTTTGACTTGAGAATCCTTGGAAAATTACAGGTGATATAGTGTCTTCTTGTCTTTTATCATGTACAAATTAAAGAAATACAGAAAAAGCTAAGCATTGCATCGCCTATCACTGCATCCCTGATTGTGAAAAATCCATGACCTGTCTGCAAGAGTGGGAGTGCATGGGTCCCACTGCCTTTGATAAGCTGCTCAAGCAAGATAAATGAGCCAGTTTTATTTAACATATTTTTGTCTGTAGTTGGGTATTTTACTAATGTGATCTCTCGAGTCAAGAAAGTTAAAAAAAAATTGATAAGAATGTCACTTTTACAAAAAGTAAAAAAGATCACAGTTTTTAATTGTGATTTTTAATTTTTAATCTTGCTTTTCTAACATGCTAAGATTTTAAGATCTCGATTTTCGTATTATCAGTCATACTTTTTACCCGTGTTTTTTACCGGTGTTAAGAACTGAAAAAGTGTGATTAAAAATAACGAAAAACGTGATCAAAAACTACTATTAATCATGATTTTACATTATCTATCACACTTTTTGCGAGTACTAGAAACTCCAAAAAACTGTCGTAAAGTATTCAATACCCTCAATCTTATTTAATTAACTACGGGTCAAAACCATGATTTATATTTCCACCTATAGACCTCAACTAAAAACCGTGGGCTATGAGCCAACAAAATAGCCCAGCGCGCCACACATGCCATTAAGTCCTTTTCACTTAAAACCTGTATATTGAACTTGTAATCATTGTAAAACCTATACTAATCTTGTAATCATTGTAAAGCCTGTACTAATCTTATAATTCTTGTTATTGACATCACAAGAAAATAATACTCCAAATACCATTTAAGAACTACAAACAAAAGACAACAAAAAAAGAGGTCACAATAGCGATAAAAAACCAAAAATAGAGTACTACAGAATTCATTAATTCCCAATCAAATAAATTCATATGAGACTCAATAATCTTTTGAAAATAGTACCGAAAATTAAACTACTATCAAAGCAATCCATCCAATGTAAAAATTCTTTAGGAAGTCCTAATGCTGGAAGAAGCCTAGCTAATTACAGTAGTGATCTAGCTACGTAGCATAGAAATCTTGATATGCTTCTCAGTAGTCTTGGTTTTCTCACGAACAAGAAGACCCGAGAAAGCCCCAGTTTCACAAGATGGACACGTTCAATTCCGAGTAACACAAGAGTTGTCAGCAAATCAGAAACTATTTCATGTCAAAAGCAATGGACCCTTTCTTTCATTCCAAAGTCTAAAATGGTAAGAGTTAATATTATAAGAGTTAATATGACTAGATAGGGTTAATATGACCATTTATTTGCTACCATTCCCTAGTCATTCTATATAACTCGTCAAGATATGAATTAGATACTATTAAGAAAAAAAGAAAAAAAAAGTAATGGTTCCTCAACTTTCAACTACCCAAAAAGATAAATTACAAGTAAAAATGAGCCACATATATTTTAGGACAAAATTAATCACTTAACCCGCATTTCATCTAGCTCAGAATCTATGTAAGTCTTTTTTCCAATGAACGGCAAGAGATACAATTAATAAAGAGTTAAGGGACAAATCTTATAATAAAAAAAAATTACAATACCAAATGTTAAAAACTAAACTGAAATTTCGATTCATTAGGATGCTTGGATATTAATTTAATCAAGTCTTTCATCTACCTCATTACATAAAACCCACATTCCAGGTTTGTGAGTAGTTGTGGGGACTTGTATTAGTAACTACACATAAATATTACCGATATAATAAAAACTTAACTATCTTGTCATTTATACGTGAATTAATTCCCAAACTAGACTAGTCACACCCCTCTCCCATAATGTACTCGATTTGTGCGAAGGGGTATGATCTCGGCACATTCCAGTGGCCTCAAGGAAAACAACAAGGCTTAAAAATTACCAAGAATAAAAAACTTCCATGCAACTCTGATTTAGATACAAAACAACCTTTGATAGATAAAGGATAAACGTGAGTTCTAGGGATGCACCATCTAATAACTGTGCATCCCAACTTTAATCTATAGACTTCATGGCTCTCAACCCGTAGTATTTCATAGGAATAAATCATGCTAAAAATAGAAAACAGTAACAACGTCTAACTCCGAGCTTAAGCCTACAAGACAACAATCGTGGTGGACCAACCTTCTTGTGGGTCTTGCTATTTGCAATTACAATGGTTACAGGATAGCACACTTAGTTAAGAATACTAAAAACGTTTCATCAAGCTTTATCAACAGATATAAAAAATATCGCATTCAGTTCAGCACATTCATCTCATAAGATATAACTAACTTTCTCCTTTTTACAATGGTATATTTAAGGTTTAACTGCCATAACACGTTACACTTCTCACATTAAGGCTTAATATACACAGTTTATTTTAGTCATTTCTCACAATAAGCTCAATGGTCACAAGTACTCGTACTTGATAAGACAGTATAATTAACTCTTAACTTCTATAACACACTAAAATCATTCCCAACATATAATTCTATCCAACAATTCATAATGCCTTGTTAGGCTAATATACACCCTTGTAAAGCACTACATAATGTATTGATAGGCTAACACACACCCTTATAGGGCATCGCATAATGTCTTGATAGGCTAACACACACCCTTATACGACACCGCACAATACATTAATAGGCTAACACATGCCTTTATAAGGCACTGCACAATGCTTTAATAAGCTAACACAGACCGTTATAGGGCACCGCACAATGTCTTCTTAGGCTAGGCTAACACACACCCTTTGTTGGGCACCGCACAATAACTAAATACTTTGACGTGAGAATATATTATTAATCTCATTCATCTATCACACACAGTTTCCTTTATCATTCATCATTCACATGCATATCTCTTTTGACCTTATAGATAGCACATTTGAATTATTAATTAACATATTCAAAAGCATCATTCTCTAACCATCATTCACTAAAAAAGCTCATGATTTAAAACTTGAATATATGTTAGCATTTAGAAGATTTCACATAATCACTTGTTCAATATAATAGCTAAGCATTCTCACCTAGTTTAGACGAATCAAAAACCACTTCATCAACAATGAGAGTCAAACTCAAATCTTTGGTGACGAAACCCCGGTGCCTAACAAGCAACCAAAATAATACGAAAATGTTGGGCACCAACTCTTATCGTTGGGTGGTACAAGAAGGATTCGGTCCTTCAAACGGTTTCTACGGTTAATGGACATGGCTCTACTCCTTTTAAAACTTAAGAAAAATCCCTCATTTATAAGGTCTCACCAACCATTTAGGTCAAAAGATCGTTAGTTAAGTTTAGAAAATTAGGACTTAGGCTCAAAATTTCATTTTTATTTAAAAGTCATATTGTCCAGATTTTCACATAGTCAGAAATAATTATGTCTAAAATATTAAAACAACTCCAAACACTCTGATTTTTGGACACAATATAGATGTCCCCTAAATTTTCTTGAAGAACACTTTGTATTTTGGCCATCGTAGACATGTATTTTGACCTCCGTCAAAAAGTGTGCTGAATCTGTCCACAGAGACATATTCAATCCAACTCATTTTGACCCATTAAATAGCATTCAAAGTTACTCAAATTTGGGAAAGAGGTAGAATATTATGTTTGAAACAACTTTTATGAAGAAAACATTTTCATGAGACATTTCTAAAATAGGGTTTTAGGCCTTGCAATAAGGCGTGACAGAACAGTATTATTCTCAATATCAAAGCCATTTCCAGATTTTTCTTTGGTTAAAAGAAAATTCATTTGGGGGTACAAATGTAAGGACCAAATTCTAAACCTTAGTATTATCGACGGTGAACCCATGAGATCTTTGGTCGCCAAAAAGTTAAGAACCCCGATTCGATTCGAAACCTATAGAACTAACACTCGAGAAGCAAAATCCAAATGCATGTGGAAAACTCATAACATCCTAAAATTATTTAATTATGATAAAATATTAATTTAAAAATAAAAAAATATCATAAAAAGGGTAAAATTACCATTTTACCCATAATACACAAGAAAGTCATAAAAACTCAAAATTTGACACTTAGACACCATAAATTAAAGATTAAAGTTAACATGAAAAGTAAAAGACAAAATAACAACAAAATGACCAAATTGCCCCCAAGTGGCCGGCTATACCTTGTTTTGTGTGCCAAAAAGTCTCTTTTTATTTTTTAAGCTCAAATTAAGAAAAAGATGTATAAATCAAGCATCATTATGACTCAAAAATATTTAAACAAGTAATATTAATAATAATATAATATTTTAAGCCAAAAAAGTAAATAAATCATTATTAAAGCTCTTACGCACCTAATAAAATCAAAATGACACATCTAGTCAAAATAGCTTAAAGTGACTTAATTGTCCACACTAATTAATCAATTGTTGTGTGAGACTCGGTTCTTTTTTAATTTTCTAATGTATATATGTGATGTGTTAGTTACTATTTTAATCATTATAGAAAAGCATGTTCCTATGTGTTTTATGCATGTGATGGCTTAGATATGCATGTTGGTTCCATTCTCGAACTGTTTGGGCATAGTAGTGCAAAAGTTGGGATTTTTTTGGGCAGAACTGATCGATCAGTCTTGAGACAGATCGATTGGTCTGTCGAGGTTAAGTGCGCATGGGGCAGATCAAGACATTGGTTTTTGATCCCAAGCTTATGTTGCAAGCTTCTCCTCATTCTCTCTAAGAGATAACTTGAAACCCTAGACTTTTCTCTAAACTTCTTGCTCCGGGAGTATTTTTGGTGTTGCGAGAGCAGAACGGTGTTGTACACGCCGAGGGCTTCGCATCTATCTGATTGGAATCTCATTTTGGTGACGTTAGTTTTTTGCCGGCGTTTAAAGTTTGGAGTTTTTAACTCTCTACGGTAGTATTCTAGATTATCTTGCTTTAAAAGGGTGTTATATGTAATTATATGTATTTTTACCAGGTTTAAATGCTAAAAATGTTGGATTGTGAGATTAAACCTTGTTTGGTTTGTTAAAAAGCATGTTTTTCTATTCTATGGTTTATTACAAAGTTAGTGCACGTATGCGTATGTGATTTTCAAAATGATGAGTTTTGAAAACTGAAAGGAGTTATGAGTATGTTGCGAAAACATGGTTTTTGATGTTTGGAGCTAATCTTTGGGGTTGAACCTTGGTTTAAATGATTCGGTTGAGAGGGTGGAACAAATTTTGAAAATGTAGATTAATTTTCCATGGTTATATGAATGATGTAGTTGTGTGCCTTTAAGAGTTTTGTATATGGCTGTGTGCGTACAAACGTCTTGATGGTTGTTACTGTGTGTCTTTAAATGTTTTGTACATGGTTGTGTGCGTACAAACGTCTCGATAATAGTGTTGTGTGCTTTTTTAATGATTCAATAGATGTATCGTAACAATGTGTTTAATGTGGGCCTCAATTACTCCTCAATAAAAGTCTAAAAACTTGCGTAAGATAGTTGATTTACTCCTTCAGGTTAATCCCCGTTAATGAAGTGATTGCTCCATTGGGATGCGTTTGTTGTTATAACAATGTATAGAGCTTGTCATTACCTAGTAGGTTATTGGATGCCCCGGGCCTAGGCTAATGGGTGATTGTCTATAGTTATTACCTTTGTCCCTGAGGCGATAGGATCGGTACATTGGAATCATGGGTGGTTGTGAAAATTGGGTTGAAAAATAATGTGTTGTTTATATTTATTAAACTGTTGGACGTTATTGGATTATATGAAAACTTGTAGTTTTAAGAATGAAAAATTATTTTGAGACTTGTGTAGTCGAGTTGTTTATATACTTCGTGATTGCATGTTACGCTTTTAATACATGCTAGTCTTTTCTTATTAGGCTTCGGCTCACGTTGTTAGATTTAAACAATTTCAGGTGATCTGGATTATGTGGCTTGAGGTGGCAAAGTTCTATGGGTGATGGTGGACTAGAAAACTTGTAGTTTTTTTGTTTTGATTATTTCGAATCATGTAATCATTGCAACACGCTTTGTACATGATAGTTTTTGTTTTGTAAACCCTAAGGCTTGTATGACTATGAGAGGAACCTTGGATTGGCTTGTCGCCATGATGTTATAAAAAAAATAGGTGTTTTGATTGCATGATTTTCAATGTTATTTAAATGATTTTCGGCTGGTTTATTATTTAAATTCGACTCTTGTGCCTTACAGGAGGTTTTGGATCAAGTTTTTGGCACTTCTATAGTTATTCCTTTTGCTGCGTATGTGTTGAAAAAGTTAAAATTTTTTCTAAATGTTAGATTCCATGGTTTGGGTTTTGAAAATCTATTCAGGGCTAGACCGATCGATAGACCGATCGATTGGTCTATCGATCTGTCGGGGTTGAGGACCCATATATTGAAATTAATATGATTATTAGCTAATTGAAGGTTGCAATAATAATGATTTAATGTAAAATCAAGAAATGCATGACAATACTGAGTATGAAAATTTGAGATTTTTAATGTAAAATCAAGAAATGCATGTCGGGATATGGGTTGGGCAAGAGGAACTAGGTTGACGGTTGGTCTCGTGTTGGTTGTTAATGAAATGGAACAATTAAATGATTAAAGTACCGTGCGATGAAAGTGAATGATCAAGCTTGGGCACGAGTTGCTCCTCGGTGAAAGACCAAAAATTTGCACAATGTAAAGTAGGCCCTTCCTTCGGGTTAATCCCCATAAAAGTGTGCTCTTGGGCAGCCCACCCATCAATATTTTTGAGAAAATTAAAAAATGTATGCTCTCCGTGTCGGACTATAGAATAGATATTTATCCTTCAGACCTTGCGTGGATCAGTGGCAATAAATATGCTTGAGTCTATAGGTGCCATTCGGCTTTGGTGCTTGAACGAATGGATGAATAAAATTGGGTTGGTAAAACCTTAATTGGATAAATGGATAAAATGATAGGATGCGAATATGTGTCGAATTGATTGAAATTGATAAGATGATTGAGTAAAATGATTAATTTCATTGAAATTATAGAGCATGGAACAATAATTCTTTTATACAAAACTTGGTTATGTATTGGGAATTTAACTTGGGGCAAACGAGATAGTTTTTTATTAAACTTATGTGTGCATCCCATATAACCATCTTCATATGTCATGCATACGTTTATTGTTAGTCTTTTTCCTACGAGTTTCGGCTCATGTTGTTTAACAATATTTCAGGTGATAACGAGAAGAAGAGATTG
>JAULJZ010122037.1:0-11183 GCA_032270985.1 Heliamphora pulchella
AGATCGAAAAACTGCACAGAATGGGTTTTTCTGCCCGCCGGCTAGTGAACCGGGAAAGGAAGCAGGTCGTCTCGGAAGTATAGAACGTCCAGTTACTTTACGGGCCTCGTGTGGCCGGGTGGTAGTAACGTGACGGGATCTATATGCCCGTTTGGCATCGGTGCCAATGTTTTAAAACCACGAGTTGGTAGAATCACATGGATGTGATGATAACAAGTATGCGTGCATGCGTGCGTGTGTGCGCGTTGGTAAATTTGGGGTTTTATGAAGTAAAACCATTTTACGTCAACTTTATGCTATGTAATTGCATAACCTGCTTTACGGCTTTATAGTATGTTTTTATTGGGTTTCGGCACACGTAGTGGGATTTGTTAAAATATTGTTCAGGTAAACGTGGTCCTGTATGTTGATCTTGAGGTACCTGGAGGTGGCTGATGACAAGACTTTTGTTTTGTCTTGATAGGTAGTTTATACCTTTGTATATGTTTTATGCTGGTTGTAACATGTTTCAAGCTTATGTAATTTATATGGCTGTATGCATGATTTATTGTTTTCAAGAGAAACCTTAGGTTTGTTGTATTGCGGTTTTTTGTTGTTCAAATGGTTTATGCTTCATAAAAACTCTGGTGCTTCGAGGGAGATTTTGGAACAGCTCAAGCTTTTTTTCAAAATAAAAGATTTTCTTATCCAAAACGTGTATTTTGTTTTAAAGGCTTGGTTTTTGGGACCATAACCGTAGTCTCTTGGCTACTCTTTTAAATCAAATAAACTCTCGGTAGTACGTTTTTACAAAGGTTTTAGGCTCGTTTGGGCTTTATGGTTTTCATCCCTTTTCGTTCGAGCGGTTTTGGTGGTTGTTTGGCGGTTTTTCGCGTGACTCGGAACTTAGGTCGTGACAGGGTACCTCCCTCGTGCCTTCTTTTTCTTCTTCTTCTTTCTTCTTCTCTCTCTCTTTCTCTCTCTCTCTTCTTTCTTTCCTTTATTTTTCTATCGATATCACCAACACTATAGATACAAATTCCTTATTCTCTCCTCTCTTTCCTATTGAACCCTAATTTTCGTACCTTACCTTTCGTCCTCCATCCGTGAGGAAGAAGACAATCTCGAAATTCAATTTACCCAATAACCCAAACCAATCAAACCAAACCTGTTAAACGTAGAGACCCAAACACCCAAAGGCGCCTATACAATTAATCCCATTATATTTCTCGAACAAACCTAACCCAAACCCTTTATACAGTCACTTAAAACCCTAAGCCCAACTCTACAATACTTATGCATGTCAATTATAGTGCTCAATCCTCGACCCGATAGTTCAAAATCCAGCCCACTAGCCCAATAATGTCCATTGACTTAAGTCCTGCTATAAAAGAAGAAGATATCTATTATTGTTATTAAATGAGAAGACTTAGCGACTAATGATGGATTACATAGTATTTATAAAGAGAAAAATCCTAGGAATCCCTAAAAAGACATTAAAGGCTAACCTTCCCTATAGCTATATATTAAAATAACATAATACTCTCACACCTCCTCTCAAACTTATGAAGTGAGCTTGGAGAACATCGAGAGTTTGCCCAGCAAAAAACAAAAACGGGCAGCTGTGTGAATCTTTGTGAAGAAATCACCAAGCTGCAAGGAGAATGAAATAAACAGTAGCGTAATAGTTCCCAACGAAAGGGGGTGAACGAAACGACAATCTATTTCAATGTGTTTTGTTTGCTTTTGAAACACAAAATTGTGAGCAATTTGGATGGAACTTTTATTGTCACAATATAAGGAGGTTGGGGAAGTGAAGGAGACACCCAAATCAGAGAGAAGCCTGCGTAGCTAAACGATCTCAGCGGTAGTATGCGACATAGTGTGATATTTAGCCTTGACAGTAGAACGAGTAATGAATGATTGCTTGGCGCTCTTTCAGGAAATTAAGAGAATCACCCAAAAAGATACAGAAGCCAGTAGTGAACTTGTGATTAGAAATATCACTAGCATAGTCAGCATAGGTCAAGAGAGTTAAGGATGAGGCAGATGACAACAATAATCCTTGGAAGATAGCATGCCGGACATATTGTAAGATACAAAGCAAAGTGGCCAAATGAGTGGAAAGGGAATTCGAAACAAATTGACTAACAATATGAAAAACATTAGCGATGTCGGCCGAGTCACATAGTGTTAGACCAAAGAGCCAACCAATTTGCGATAGGCAGATGGATCCTCAAGAGACACACCATCAGTAGGAGAGAACTTAATATGTAACTCAATGGAAGTGTGAACAATCTTATTGTTAGATAGCCAGATATAAATTGTTGGGCCTATTTCCTAACAATTTAAGCTTATGGGACAATTGATGGTTTAACATAGTATTAGAGCAATCGTTCCAGGAGGTCTTGGGTCCAAATGTTATGTTTGTTATTCTGTACTATGTTTTATCTCCACTGATGCACTTGTTTAGTTAAGTTTGTTTCTCCACGTGCGAGACATGGTCTCACGTGAGGGGGTGTGTTGTACAACTTGATATACATTGTTAGGTCCATTTCTTGATAGGTTAAGTTTTTGGAACAATTGGTTACTTAACACTTATCATTGGTGAGGTGGGCACAGTTAATGATGTCTTCAGCATACTTCGATTGAGTTAAATAATAGGCCTTAGGTGAAGAAGCAACCTTAATGCTAAGAAAATAACGAAGTGGACCAAAATCTTTCATTTTAAACCTGCGAAACAAATGTTCACGTCGGATATAGTGGCACAATCAGATTCAGTGGTAATCATATTATCCACGTATAAGAGTAAGACGACAATAGTTGTAGAGGCATGCTGGATAAAAAGAGCAGAATCATGAGGGATATGATGAAAACTAATCTGTGTAACAGACTAACAGTGGACTGAAAGCCCTTATACCATGCCTGAGAGGATTGCTTTAAGTCATAATGAGCACGACGGAGACGACATACCAAGTCAGGTGGATGAGAAAGACTGGGGGGGGGGGCGCCCACATATAAACTTCCTCATTAAGGTGACCATTGAGAAAAGAAGTCTCAGAATCAAGCGGAAAAAGAGTCTAGTGAAGAACAACAACAATAGATACAGTGTGCGAACTGTGGTCATACTTTTGAGAAAAACTCTTAACATCAAGACAGGCCTTATGGCGCTCCGAAGAACTGTCAAAGTGAGTTTTGATTTTAGACGCCCACTTACAGCTAATAAGATTTTTACCAGTAGGCAAAGGAACAAACTCCCAAGTACAAGTCTTTTGAAGAGCAGTTAATTCGTTAGACATGGCAACAATTCAGTTAGGATCAGTACATGCTTTTTTACAAGACTGAGGTTCAAACTAAGCATGAATAGAAGTCAAATAAAGCTTGATAAGAAGGAAAAAAACTGGTAGTACAATGACGTAATGGGTAGCGCCGTTCAATAGGATCAGGGTCTGCAGAAGCAAAAGAGGCACAGTCAACGCTAAAGAGTAAGGGCGGAGGAGTAGCCAACTTGTGAGAATAAACTAACTGTAACGAGGGATCATTTGAAGAACGAGAGGGGAGGGGTAGATCAATAACGTCTAGGGTAGAAGTAAACTCCTCTCAAGGAACATCGACTGGAAAAGGATCAATGTGAATCAAATCTTCTTTAGAAACAAGAGTGTATTTGGGAGATAGGGTGAAATAGGAACGATGCTCAAGGAACACCACATGACGAGAGACTTATAACCGTTTGGAAACAAGATCATAACACTTGTACTCTTTTTGCTGAAGTCCATAGCCAAAGAAGACACAATGCAAAATGGGCACTGAGTTTACTTTGCTCTCGTTTGGAAATGAGGACGAAGGAAATAGAATCAAAGACACATAACAAGGAGTAATTAAGAGCTTGAGCATAGAAAGAATGGGAGTGACATACGATTAAGAAGATACACTGCTATGAGGACAACTTCACCCTAGAAGACAATAGGAGTAGAGGAGAGAAGAAGAGAGCGAGCAGTTTGAAGAATATGCCAATGTTTGCGCTTAGCTCGACTAGTTTGGGCTGGAGTGTCGGAACAAGAAGATTGATGAATAGTTCTATGAGAAGCTAAGAAATCTATAAATTCAGTTAAAAAATATTTGCCGTCCATGTCAGAATGACGATTCTTAATAGTGGTAGAAAACTGAGTTTGGATCATTAAGTAAAAAGTGCGATAAATACAAAAGAAGTTGGATTTGTGGGACATTAGATACATCCAACAGAAACGACTATAATCATCAATAGAAGAAACATAATAGATTGATACCCTTTGTTGCAATAGAAGAGGGACCGTAGTCGGATAAGATAGAGATGCTTTTATTAAACTGTAAGGATGATATTTTAGCAAGTTTATAGCCATTGCACTCAGAAATATCGGTAATAGACACGTTACCCAAACTACCAGATTGAGCCAACATTTTTAAACGTTCACTAGACAAATGACCTAAATTGAGAATGCTAAAGATTAAAAAGAGAGGAATGCTGATCTAAGGAAAAATAAGTCAAAGTAGCAGAATGAGGATCCATTGGAACGTGCAGGCTCTGCAAAAATATATAAGTCACCAGCTCTATGCTCAATCTCAATTTGCTTCTTGAATGTTCGATATTGAACAACACAACTAAAAGAAAACTAAACATTAAAACCAAAATAAAAAAGTTGACTAATAGTCAATAAACTCACAGACAATTGGGGAATATAGAAGACATCAGGAATAGACAAAGAAGAGAGGGAAGATGGAACAACAGAGCCAATGGATACAACATGCATATGTGAACCATTTGTAGTGCAAACGGTGATAGGGGAAGACTGAGAATGAGAATGACTAAGGCTAGAGAATTTGAAAGTCAAATGATGAGAAGAAGCAGAATAAAAAATCTAGGTCGAGGGAGAAATATCTATAAAATAAGAACTATGCAAATCTGAATGAGAGGTGGTCATAAAGGCATGTGATTGAGTCATAGAGGATGTCAGCATAGATTGAAACTGATAAAACTGGTCCAACAATGACTGCGATGGACGAGAGCGAGCACCATTGAAGGTCGGTGCAACAAGAGCGGCAAAAGGCCGATAGGTCTGAGCTGGTGGGGGCAAGGAGAACTGGGAAGAAGTATGCCCCTTTTGTGTCAGTTTAGGACATACATTCTTTCAAGGGGTTTTCAGTCAAATGCCCAAAAAAATAAGTTTTAACGTGCAAGGTTCACCAACAAAATTTTTAACGCGAGAGGTCTAATCGCCTACAATACAGATAACTTTAACACAAACAGATAAATTTATATGTAATGCATACAAATAAATTTATCTGTCGTCTTATTTTATACAAGAAAGATAAATTTATCTGTATGAAGAAAACTATGCATTTTCAAAACACGTATAAAGCACACGGATAAATTTATCTGTATGCTTATTTATGTAAGACAGATAAATTTGTCTGTGTGCTTTATACATATTTTGAAAATGCACAGATAAATTTATCCGTTCTACGGTCCAATTAGACCTTGCGCGTTAAGACTGGACCTCGCGTTAAAATTTTTGTTGGTGGATGAAAAACAAAATCGCCGCTACTTTAAATACCTAAGATTAATTTTTCGTTCTTTCAATGGCCCTTTTGATGGTAGAAACTACACGTATCCATAGCAACACGTGGTTTTGGCTTTCTAGTGATGTGAATAAGATGAGGGGAGAGAGTAGGCAATGACGGAGAGGAAGTGGTAAACACTGGCTAAGAGGGAATAGCAATCTGATCAACCTTGAGCTGTGTCTCTTCTGCAATAAGTTCATGAGTGGCTCCATCAACGGAGGGGAGAGGGGAATGATGTAGAATAGCTCCACAAAGTGGTTCAAAATGATCACGAAGGCCATAAGAAACTGCACCAGCCACGGCCTCTCCCGATACTACAAATAACTATTGAGCAATTGCAAATCAAAAGGTTTCATAAGTGCTAACAGATCCCAATAATTCGTTATCTCATTATAGAACTCTTGAAGGATTTGTCGCGTTGTTTGGCACTCCAAATAGCCGTCTCTAACTCATATTGCATGGAAAAATTAGAGGTAAGATATAAATTTGTAAAGTCTCCCACACTTGTTTTGCTGTTGGATATTTAGAAAAGTTCGTACTAATACTTGGCTCCATAGAGTTGTGAAACTAAGCAAGAACCTGTACATTTTTCATATCCTACAAGGCAACTGATGTATCATAAGCTTCAACTTTAGTATCTGTAGGTCAAACTGTTAAACCCATCATATAAGTTCGACGCCCTTTACCCAGAAGAAGATTTTTCTTAACATTAGACCAATACGAATAGTTGGTTCCACTAAGGAGAATACAAATAGCTTATAATTTATCTTTGGATATGTCTAAGAGCAATAAAGAGACGAATGGAGTATCAAACCAATATTGTGCAATAGAGAACTTAAAGGCCCAAATAGTCAAACCACACCCAAATTAAGGGCACCGAAAGTCCAAGAAAAGGAACCAAGCACTGAGAACCAGATATGGCTAAGCAATCTGCACTGTGCAAAAGAACTGATGAATAGATCCACTGAAGGAGAAGGCTGAGAGCGGGGTTTTAAATAGCAATATCGGCTGGAATAATGGTTGCGGTCGCGTGTAATGGGTATCGGGAGAATCGGTCAGTCTGTAATGGAAATCAGTAACTGCGCTCGTGATTTTTTTCAAGTGCTAGCAAATGACATAAATTCATTGATAAACATATCATTGTTTACTACAAATTGAACGTTTATAAGTGTTTTTAATTAACGTTTTTACACCTAGTTTTGAAGACGAAGATAGAGTTTTAGAGAGGAAAGTCAAGCCAAATTGTTGGATTTTCTCAGGTTATGTATCGGGAGTATCTGTCGATACGAACTGATATGACACTGATACGCGATACGTATTGACTGTGTTGGTCTATACTCTAGGAATTTTCTACAATTTCGATGCTAGAGTGCATATTTGAATGTTATGTCTGACATACCATTATGTAATAGTTAATATGTAACGGTATCGACGATATTTAAAACCCTGGATGAAAGGGGGACGCCGGCGCTAAATGAAGGGTCTGGTCGGCAAGGTCGCCTGTAATGGTTGAGAGGCCTAATTAGGGTTTTAGTTGCTTTAAAAACTTAACGACAAGAGGTTTTGAAGGTCGATGGTTGTGTGGGGGTTTCAAAGGTCAGGTAACCAGGTTGGCTAGCGCTGGAACTTAGTTAGGGACCATCGCCGACATCAACGGATTTGGTCTAGGGTTTCGATGACGAGGGGGTTGCTTGGGTCAGTGGACGTGCGAGGGTCGACTAGGGTTTCGATGGGGTTGGCTAAGGTTGGGACTTGGTTGACTAGGGCTGAAACTTGGTCGGCAATGGTTTGCTGACATCAATAGATCTGGGCTAGGTTTCGGTGGCAAGGGGTTTTGAGGGGCATCAACAATTGAAATCTGATTTTTGAAGGTCAAAAACACGATCAGTTAATGTCGCTGACGTCAACAGACTAGTTGGAATCTGACTGTCAATGGTCGCCGACATCAACAGACTAGTTGGAATCTGACTGCCAATGGTCGCCGACATCAACAAAGGTGCTGCGAAGATAGGTGGTCGTGCAGCGAAAGTTGGTTTCATTTTGGATTGTGCTTTCCTAGAAATACTCAAATACTATAAGGTTACAGTGGTTCATGGCCCCTCAAAAATATTAAAATCCTCATTATCCACTTGAACCTTCTGGATTTGCTCAAATATATGTGCCCTAAATAGTAGTGTTATTTTTGCAGCAACCTGAACTCACCTTTCTGTTCTGTTTGTACTCTTTTCATATTTCTGGCTACTTGTTACTATACCCTCTTTCTTATGAATTATTAACAACTAACCGCTTTAAAAGCTTAAGATATTAGGGAGGGTATAGCTTAATTACTTGCATCTTCAATGCATGCCCACGTGACAAGACTTACAACTGTAAGCAGGTGAAACTTATGCTTGGATTATAATTTTTGGCTAAGTGGTGAGATTTGAGCTTTAACTACCAACTTGTTAATATATATTTATTATTAATATATTAAGTATTAATAATATCCGGTGGGGATGCTCACAGTATCTGCTGTAGGCTCTCATTGTTTAATAAATATGTGTATGCCTCACAATGAGAATACACGCTTTCTCGTATTCTTTCACTCGTTTTTAACATGGTATTTTAGAGTTATGAAATCCTAGCCATCACAAACCCTAGTTTCGACCAAAACCAGCCGCCACCTAACCCTAGCCGCCGACCACCAGACCCTCGCCGTCCTCTGTCAGCGCTGCAGCCGTTGTCGTCGACCCTCTTCGACCTTCCAGGATCTTGTGCCGACCACCATCGGCTATCCGAGAAACGTGCGCCGCCCTCGTCAGCTCTTCCAGGTGCGTCGCACACCCTCGTCAACCCCTCCAGGGGTGACGACGACCTTTGTCGAACCCTCCTAGGGTGTTGTCGACCCTCATTGGCCTTCTAGGCACGTCGCTCACCCTTGTCAACCCCTCCAGGGGTGATGATGACCTTCGTAGGACCTTTCTCGGTTGTTTTCGACCCTCGTCAGTCCCTCAGGGGGGAACGTCGCGTACCGTCAGCCCATCTAGGGCCTCCGGCGACCCCTGTCAGCCCCTCCACGGCCTGTGCCGACCACAGTAGGCCCTTCCTCAATCACTCGATTTGACTTTTCTCTCTTTTCCTCACTGCATCAGTCCGCTAGTGTAGCTCCATGATGTCTGCGAGTTTGGTGATGCTGTGAGGGTCCGATGTGGTTCTTTGTTATAACTCTGTGTGGATTGAGACTTGTGCTTTCTTTTGTGGTATTTTTTGGTCCCCTTGTTGGTGAATAAGGATGTCAGAAGATTTCGTGCCCCGCGAATCCCAGGTTGAAGCTGGTCGGCAGCGTACCACATAGGTGTTCTCGTCATCCACACGGTTAGTTAATCGGCGACTTGATGGTGCCAATGGTTATTCTTTATGGAAGAAAAGTGTTCTTAAGTCTTTGCAAGGCATAGAGTTGGATTCCCACTTGTTTGATGATCCTCCATCACGAACATCAGCGACTTTTCGGACTTGGACCCGGGATGATGCCTGGATATTTAGTCAGTTTCTCAACTCGATGAATCCTTTTGTTCAGGCTTTGGTGGCAAATACTGATACTGTGCGAGAGATCTGGTTTTTGTTAGAATCCATTTATTCAGCCACTAATGATCTCTCCTGCCTATATGATGCCATGAAAGGTTTCTTTCAACCCCAGCAGTTCGGAAAGCCTCTTCAGGATCATTTTATGCAATTCAAGATTTTGGCTAATAAGTTTGATCGTCTTCTCTCGTTCACAAATCAGTTATCTCAGTTTCAGCAGCAGAGGCAGCAACTTTTGGTGGTGTGCTTAGCCCGTTTGGATTTCGAGTTTGATTCCGCTCGATCTCAAATTCTTGCTGGGGCAGACACTCCCACTTTCTTCGAGACATTTCGACGTGTGAGTCGAGTGTCCCGTTAGGATGAGTCTCGTGGTACTGGTACATCTCCTGTTGAGACTTCTGATCAGTCTTCTTTAGTAGGTTTTCATGGTAGCCGCAGTGGTTGGGGCTGCTGTCGTGGCAGTGGTAACAAGTCCGGTAGTAGAGGAGGTCGTGATGGTGGTCGTGAGACCCATACGTGCCACTATTGTGGAATCCGGGGACACATTCGCAGTGAATGTTACAAGTTTCATGGGAAGCCCTCTCTGGTGGCCAATGCTACATCTGATTTCAGCCAACAGGATTATATTCAGCCAAGTTCTCAGGAGGCCTCCAATTCGACCAAACATGTTGAGATGACTGCTGCAGAGTATGACCAGTATATATATGGTCAGATTGGACAGAGTACGAGTTCTTCTGAGGTATTAGCAGTCTTTACAGGTAATCCTACCGCATGTGTGGCTACCCCCACACCTGGGTATTGATTCTGGCGCTTCTGCTCACATGGTTGGATCATCAGGTATTCTATCAGATTATAAGCTAACCCCTGGTCATGTTGGTGTTTTGGTGGCTAATGGCAACTCCTTAGCTGTTGAGGGTTGTGGTGTTACGACACCATCTCCTGCCCTGTCTTTATACAATGTCTTGCATACTCTTGATAATCCCTTCAATCTATTATCTATTAGCCAGATTACCACTGATTTGAGTTGCTCCGTGATATTTTTTTCTTATTTTTGTATTTTTTAGAATCTTACGATGAAGAGAATTATCAGTAAAGGACGGGTCTATGGGGGGTTGTATCTGCTCGATGCTGCTCCTGTTCAGGTGTATTCTGCCTTGTCTTCTTCTGCCCTTGATATTCATTGTCGTATTGGGTACCCTGCTTTGTTGAGTCTTAAAATTCTGTACCCTAATTTCAAGTCCGTGTCTGCCATTGAGTGTGAGTCGTGTCGTTTTGCTAAGCACCTGCGTGTGCTTTTTCAGTCTCGAGTCAATAAAAGAGCTTCTGCTCCTTTTTAATTAGCCCATTTTGATGTCTGGGAACCTAGTCCGGTCACCTTTTTATTTGGTTTTCGCTATTTTGTGAGCTTTGTAGATGATTATTCTCGTGCCACATTTCTATATTTACTGAAAAATAAATTTGAGATTTTATCTGTGTTTACTCAATTTTGTATGACTATGCAAACCCAATTTGGTATCTGTGTTAGGGTCTTGCGTAGTAATAATGGGGGGAGTATTTATTTACTGCCATGAGGGAGTTTCTTGTGAGTCATGACATTTCCCATCAGACGTCGTGTCCTGATACTCCCGAACAGAATGGGATGGCTGAACGGAAAAATAGACATGTTTTGGAATCAGCCCGTGCTCTTCTATGTCATATGCATGTCCCTCATTATTTTTGGAGTGAGGCTATTCTTACAGCTTGTTATCTTATTAATTGCATGCTGTCTACTGTCTTAGGTGGTGTTTTTTCGATGTTTGTGTTAGCTCCTATGTTGCCTGGGCACTCACTGCCTCTTAAAACTTTTGGTTGTGTATGCTATGTGCGTGACACTAGGCCACAGGTCACTAAACCTGATTCTCGTCCCCTCAAATGTGTGTTTCTTTGCTACCCTCAACACTAGAAGGGGTATTGGTGTTACTGTCCTGCGCTTCGTCGGTTTGTTGTGTCTCAGGATGTTACCTTTCTGGAGTCGACCCCATTCTATTCACCTTCTCCTCCTGTTC
>JAULJZ010122048.1:0-57145 GCA_032270985.1 Heliamphora pulchella
TTTTCATCAAATCATGGGTTTATGGAAAAAGAAATTTAAAGAGTATGGTGACGAGGGAGCGTCCATTGTGTCATGAGCCGTCTTGTGTCATTCCACATCTTTTCTGGAATCTCGCACGTGATTGAAGAACTAGTCTAACGTCTTTAGCCGCATACAAATAGTAGAGCGGGAGCATATAGATAACGGGGATGGGCGGTGGAAGGTGTAACGCATGGGAGCACAAATGGTACCATGCTATTAGGTACTCGCTTGTGGA
Source organism: Heliamphora pulchella (assembly GCA_032270985.1). Classification (NCBI taxonomy): domain Eukaryota; kingdom Viridiplantae; phylum Streptophyta; class Magnoliopsida; order Ericales; family Sarraceniaceae; genus Heliamphora; species Heliamphora pulchella. The sequence goes on from JAULJZ010122048.1 coordinate 257, forward strand.
AATGTAGTACAATCTGGATATGTTCTCTCGGTGAGAACGTGAAATCTTGATATCTCTTGTTATATATCTTTCATTATCATGATCATATAACATGCTTTTAGTTTATGTTGTTAGTTTATTTATTGTTTATACCATGCCTAGCCTGATTTTCTCAACAATTAAGATATAAATTGTACTTGTTGTATTTGCTCAACAATTAATATATAAGCTATATTTGTTGTATGATGATATAATTGTTATAATAGTGGGGTACGGGTTGTTTCTATTGGGTTTCGTAGCTCATGGCATTTTAAATGCCAGATAACCCAATTCGACAAGAAGACGACGGTGCGATTCAAGATGATGATCAAGATGAGCAAGTCGGAGAAGAGCAGTCACTGCAGGAGGAAGATGGAGTCAGGGTCCTGAGACTCGTGCACTTCGATAATTATCTTTAGATTTTCGTTTCTATGCTAGAATTGTTATTTCATTTTGGAAGAATGTAAGACTAGTAACCGTATTTCTATTGGAAGTTTATAAATTTTTCTTTAAGATTATTTATTAGTATTTGTATTTTTTTTTCTTTCTAAAAGAAAATAAATTAAATTCACAAATATTAATGTTTTCAAAATTTGGGGCGTCACATTGATTCTGGTTTTCAAGGCCAACAAAAGCCGCCGGGGGTTCCAATCAAAACAAAAGCTATTATTTTGGAAAAACAGTTGTATTCCAACAGTACATCGGTTTGATATTCAAAAAGCAATCCGCCAGTTTTAATCCCAAAAATGCGCCTGCGAATTCGCTGATTTGGGAACCGGATTGGCTGCTCTAAATCAAAAGCAATTGTGTTTGGTTGGAATTGTGCCACAGGCTGTTTCGGCCATTTGGGTTTCAACATTTTTTTTATTCAAAGCAGCAGTGATTCCAAGCGGCAAATAGTTTCCTTGTGTGGCGCAATATCAATGCAATTGGGATACAGGAATCTGATATAAATTGAACTACTGGAAGCTTATCTTTGAACATAAGACTGAAACTCTTTAAATTTTCAATCGGATCATAAAATGAGAATATTTATCTTATATTTAATTTATTTTTATATATTAACTGCGGGGATGATATTTATTGATTTTATTTATCCTGTTAATTTAATTAATTCAAAATTTCAATTTTAATTAAAATATTTTGTAATGAAAAATAGAATTAAAAATTTTTAATTAATTAATATTAATTAAATAGAAAAACTTTAGATATTTTATTTTTACAAAATATTACGTTTAAGATGATTTTTTAAATCGGATATCTTGGAAAAATGTAGGAATTAATTCTGAATTTTGAATTAATTAAATGGAAAAATGTTTAATCGAAATAAATTATTATTTTTCTAAAAATGTAAAATAGAAAATAAAATAAATATATGCCTTTAATCACTACCGTAGCTGAAAAGCTGAAGGCAAAACTGTGCATTTATAAAATTTTATTTGTTACGCATTTAAACACGAAAAGATAGTTTGATAAATCAGAATCTTTGAAATTGTATACACGGAAAGATGTTTGATTCTTTCAGATCGTGTGACTTTTGAAAGATGGTTTGATAAACAAGAATATTTGCAATCGTGTACACGGAAAGATGTTTAATTCTTTCAGATCATATAACTTTCGAAATTAATAAATTTATTTTAATTAAACGAATTTTTATAACCCTAAAAAATATTTTAAAAATCTAAGTGGGAGATAGAATTTATTCACAGATAAATCCCGCAATCTCCATCACCAGTTTGTAGGCGATGCAATTAAACCCTGCGTGTCAGCAGTAAGGCCTTCCTCCCCAATGGACAGATTAATTGTGGTATCGCCAGTACAAACCTCCTTTAGGGATAATTCTATATAATTGTTAGTGTGGATCACTTCTCCAACTGAAGGGTTCATTACGAAGCGATTAATTTGGAATTAGGTGATGGTTAACACTTAGCTGTATATAATAGTATCCTTTCCAACTGAGTCACTGCTATTATATACTAGACCGAAATTATGTCAGCTATTTAATTTTACTTGGCATGGTCAGTTGCCTAGATATTAAAATTAAAAAAAATTAGCCTATCTGGTCTTATGATAGATAGTAGACGTCCACCCAACGTGGCATGCTATTCACAGGTTACCAGGCTGCTGGCGAATTAATTTTAAAATGGTAGAGGGAACTAAATTAAAATAAATTTAAAATTTTTCTCATCATAATTAACGATTTTTTAATTATGTGATTCTCATGATTAAAATGGATTTCAACCCACTCGCTTCAATACTCAAAGAAAACAAACTTACAGGACCAAATTTTGTTTAAAAAAATGTAACTTGGATATAACTTTAACTACAAATGGTATTTCTTTAATATCAGGAAATGTGTCTGTTTCAGAAAAAAGTTCTTCCTCGGGGCCGAAAGGCATGAAGAAGAAAACGGTTTAGAAACAGGAAGACACATTTTTCAAGGTAGTTAGTGGGCCACGGACTGGTGTGAAAAAGCCAAAAGACAGATGCTTTCACTACAGCCAAACCCGACACTGGAAAAAGCTATGTTTAGTATTTCTCGGAAGGCAGAACAAACATGATAATTTATGTTCACTGGTTGTGAAAACATATTTAGCGGTGTTAACTACTAGTACCTGGTGTGTAGATACAGGAGCCACTAATCATGTCTGCAATTCATTGCAGGCGTTCTAAAAAACCCGACAACTTAGTGATGGAGAGATTTACCTGCATATGGGCAACAATACAAAGGTAACAGCAGTTGCAGTAGGAGATGCCACTCTCAGTTTTGGTAGAGATCGGGTTTTAATATTGAAAGATTATCTTTATGTACCTGCTATTAGAAGGAACTTACTTTTCGTTTCTAGATTGGCTAAAGACGGATATTTTGTTTATTTTAATTACTCTGTAGTTATTAAAGATAATAAACTGGTTATCTATTCTAGTGCATTGGTGCATAATCTTCTTATATTATTACTCCAATCTCTCCTATACTGCAACTAACTGAAATGAATAACACATCTATATTACCATATAAGAGAAAGTTTCCTTCTTTAATGAACCAAATGTTTCTTTGGCACTTACAACTAGGTCATATTAATCTAAAAATGATAAACAGACTGGTAGCAGATGGACCTTTGAGTTCATTGAAAGTGGAGGTACTTCCAGTCAGTGAATCTTGCTTAGAGGGTAAGATGACCAAGAGGCCTTTTTCAACCAAAGGCTATAGAGCTAAAGAACCATTGGAGCTGGTTCATTCTAATGTGTGTGGTCCTATGACAATCTGGGCTAGAGGTGGCTTTGAGTACTTCATCAGTTTCATTGCTGACTTCTCAAGGTATTGATACATTTACCTGATGGACCGTAAGCTTGAATGCTTTAATAAATTCAAAGAATTCAAGGCGGAAGCGGAGAAGCATCTAGGTAAAAGTATCAAATCACTACGATCTGACTATGGTGGGGAATACCTCTTTGGAGAGTTTAAGGACTACTTGTCATCATAGATGATTACATCCCAATTGACTTCACCTGGCACTCCACAGCAGAATGGTGTAGCAGAAAGAATGAGTAGAACTCTTATGGAGATGGTAAGGTCTATGATGAGTTATTCAGGTTTACCCAATTCGTTTTGGGGACTCGCTTTAGAGACAACGGCTTACATTCTGAACTTGGTACCTTCTAAGTCAGTACCTTCTACTCCCACAGAATTGTGGACTGGACGTAAGCCTAGTCTGAAACACATTCAAATTAGGGGTGTCCACCACATGTGCTGAAAGGGAACACAGGTAAGTTAGAACCGAGGACAGAAGTCTATTTCTTTGTGGGGTATCCCAAGGGAACGAAGAGTGGTTTATTTTACAATCCTAAGGATCAAAAGGTCATTGTTAGCACCAATACCCGATTCTTGGAAGATGATTATATTATGGATCACAAGCCCAATAGTAAAATTATTCTAGAAGAACTGAGAGAAAATACCAGTAGAACGAAAGAGGAACCACAAGTCACTGATATTCCATTACTTCGTCGTACTAGGAGGATTATCGGAACATGTGTAAATCAAGAACAGAGTGCTAATGCACAGGGTTCAAATTCTGCACAGTCTGTTACTGCTAGTACACAAACTTATATAGTGCCTTGTCGTAGTGAGAGGGTTGTTCATTAACCAGACAGGTATATGTTCTTGGGAGAGTCTTTTGACAGGATCCCGACAGAACTAGATACCAAGCCCTGTAACTACAACAAAGCACTAAAAGATAAAGATGCAGATTTTTGCCAAAGGGCTATAAATCCAGTGATGGAATCAATGTATTCCAATCAGGTCTGGAAACTTGTAGAACCACCCGAAGGGATAAAATCCATTGGATGCAAGTGGATCTACAAGAGGAAGAGAGGAGTATATGGGAAGGTTGAAACCTTTAAAGTTAGGCTTGTTGCTAAAGGGTTCACTCAGAAAGAAGGGATCGACTATGAGAAAATCTTTTCGCCGGTAGCCATGCTTAAGTCTATTCGGATTCTCTTATCCATTGCCGCACATTTCGATTACGAAATCTGGAAAATGGACATCAAGACAGATTTTCTTATGGTTTGCAAGCTTAAGAGATCCATTTATGGACTTAAGCAGGCATCGAGGTCTTAGAACACTCGGTCTGATCAAGCTATAAAGTCTTATGGTTTGGATCAAAGTCCGAATGAGTCCTGTGTGTACAAGAAGCATAACGGAAGCATGGTGGTCTTCCTAGTACTTTATGTAGATGATATCTTACTCATCGAAAATGATGTAGGGACATTATCTACGGTTAAAGTATGGTTATCTGGGCAGTTCGATATGAATGACTTGGGAGAAGACAGTCACATCCTTGGGATCAAGCTTGTGCAAGATAGGAAACAAAGGATGTTGGGCTTATCACAAGCAAAGAATATCGATGATATCCTTACTCATTTTAGCATACAGGATTCCAAGAAAGGGTTTCTCATTTTCAGGCATGGAATCACTCTATCCAAGGATCAGTGTCCTAAGACACTTGATGAGATAGAGAAGATCAAGGCGGTTCCTTATGCTTCGGCAGTAAGAAGCCTCATATATGCTACGCTTTGCACTAGCCTCGACATCTGCTTTGCAGTTGGCATGGTTAGCAGATATCAGTCTAAACCAGGACAGGAGCAATGGACTACGGTAAAGAATATAATCAAGTACCTGAAAAGGACTAAGGATTATATGTTGGTTTACGAGGCAGACAGTCTAGTACCTTTGGGGTACATAAACTCAGACTTCCAGTCGAACATAGAGCTTGCATCAAGAGACAACCTTGCAGATACTTTACAAAGAGCTTACCGACTAAGACTTTTCATAGTCATGTAGAGGACAAAGGAGTCAGATGTATGGCAGCATGGTTTTGAGTATAAGTAGGAGATTGTTAGGGTTGGTATACTAAAAACATGTTTTTAGTATTTAATTTTATTTTAAAAAAATTAATTTTTCATTTTATGAGAATCTTTATGAGCAATGCATGTGTATCATTTCTTTGATATGCATGGATATTCGGTATTCTGTATAATATTTAATCTGGTGTGTAGAGTTTGACTTGCACATAGAAGATCAGATTTTAGGTTCTTGCAGAATACAAGTTTTATGTTCACAGTTTAGATGAAAATGGACATACCATCAGTACGACTGTGGCACAGAGTTTTAGTAAGCCAATATTGGTTACAAAAAATAGATAATAGCGTCATCTATTGTTCCGACTCTCTGTGCCAGTACACTTTGTGTGTATTGAACATGACATTTGAGGTAATTAATTTTTTACTAACTACTGACTATATAAATTAATTCACACCCCAAGATTATTATGAATAGTGCTTATCCTCTTAATCCTGAAATAATTATTGATTTGTGTATATTTAATATTCATTATTTTGATTCATTGGAGGGTGCGATCTTATATGGATTTATATTCTCGGTGAGTTGAATAGCGGTATTATTTATATGACAAATATTAATTATTGACCGAATTCACGTCCCGATGATAAGAATTGACGATACCTCCTTAAGGATGCTTATAAGTTTTGACCAGACCAAACCCTGCAGGTGGATTTAATTATCCAGCGGTCAAATAAGTTAAGCGGAAGGCTTAAGGAATATCAAGATACCGATTAAATTAAATTACCAGTAATTAAATTTAATTGGCGGGTATCAGGAATCTTAACGTGGGGAGAAATGGTAAGTATTTAATAACAGGAACTCAATGCAAGAACGTCTTGAGATTATGGGTCAGAGTGCAATTATAGTTCTTTAGTGGTGTGAACTGTAATTCAGTGTTTTATGAAAACTGTAGAAACCACTTCTGGTTTTCCATAATTGCAAATACCGCTATGTGTCTTTCTTTAATTACAGAAACCGCTGGTAGGTGTTTGTATTCCACTGGAAGTCTTACTCATAATTATTTTCCAGATCCCTGCTGTAGCCCTATATATATGTGGGTAGGCTAAACAAGTTTTAGATGATTTTAATATCATTATTGATATATTATTTTTATCTTTCAAGACTAAAAAAAATATATCGGGGTTCTGTCGGTACAAGTTCTCGGAGGATCGTAGCCCACACTACGTTCGAGGATCGCATAAGAGAATACGATAGAAGATTTGACAGGAGCTTCAACTCAGAATCAAGTCGTAGTTGAAGATTAGATCGACAAAATGTAATCTTCTAAATTAACTTTGGTTGCACGGGTTTATTTTTGATCGTTCGACGTCAAAATTTTTATCTGAAACCCGTTTCGGCGTTTGCCCGTCTAGTTAATTTTTTATCGAAAAGCATTTTACAAAAATAATGATCTTGGCAGAATTGCCTCCAACATGTGAATGATGTGCATGTGTTAGCATGAGGGTCGAACCTTAGGATTGATCGGTCTTATCTTCGGGTGTTTGGGTTAACGAGCTTGGAAGCTAAGTTAGGAATGCATTTGGTTAACGTATTTTCTGGTAAGGAATCTAAATAGATTATCTAAATTGATGCGTCACTCTTATCGGTTCTCCTCAGTATGTGGGGTTTGTTTAACATGAACATATGTGGCTAAGTATTAGCATGATTATGTGGTTAATGTTTATGTTAGTGCGATGTACTGCATCTTATGTTCTGTCTTCCCTTTTATATAGATGTGATATCTGCGCGGAGAGGACGAGGCCGTGGCAGTGGTTTTGGCCAAGGGAATGTGCCTATAAATAGACGTGATATGTTTATGATTTTTTTTAAAAAAGATATTTTCGTAGCCTATAAATATCTAGTGTTAGATATTTTCAAAAGAAATTTCATCTCCCTAGCTTTTGAAACCTTTGAAACCTCTGCCTTCTCTCTAACGTTCGGGGGGCTCAGGGTTTGGTTTTTTACGATCAGATAGCGGATTCTTAGTATCCTTGCTGTGGGCTACACATTCATCCGGACGAAATTTCATTCTGATGAAGTTCATTTTTTTTACATGATTCGAGTCGTTGAGTTTTTCACTCAATGAGGTAGGATCCTAGACTCTTATGTCTTAAAAAGGTGCTATGTGTAATCGTATTTGTTTTAACCGTTTAAAAATGCATGAAAAATTGGCTTATGTTTCAAAAAATTGTGTTTTGGTTCAAAATTATTTTTGGTTGATTTCAATTGGATGAAATGGGTTTTGAGGCATTTCTTTCATTTTTTTTGTGTCGTTTTGGGCTTGTGTATATTCGATGGGATCAAAAGAGAGTTTGGATGCTTCGATTTTGGGGTTAAAATGGTGGTTCCCGTAGCTAGGGTTTGTTTTTGCCGTGGTTTAGATTGGACGATTTAGTCGACTGGGTCGACAGTGTGATGATCTAGTAGACTGGGTTTGGGAGTTCAATCGACTGGGTTTGGTCTGGGTTGAGTTTTTGGTTTTCAATAACTTTTCAGTCAACTGAATTATGGGGTTCAATTGACTAAAGTGCTGTTGAGGTTATTTTATTATTTTGGTGGGTTATGTTGTGGCCTTAGGGGTTTGTTTATGTTTAGTTGTCGTCCTCGAGGGTGACGTGGTTTTGTTATTCGAGCTGTTGGTGCATGGTTAGATGCGAGGTGTTAGTGCATGGTTGTGTACATGGTATTTGTACATCGTTAGGTGCGAGACATGTTTTGGTCTAGGTTCTCTCTAAAAAGTGAGTTTTGGGAAAAGAGGGAGTTTTGTGAAAATGTTAATGAAAATCGTGTGGCGGGAGGTTTTGAGTTAGCCTTCGAGTTAAGTTTTGTTTTATAGATTGTTGGTCATCTGGGTGAGTAGATATCAGGTTGTATGGCATGTGATGTCGTGTTGGGTTGTGAGGCATGTGATGTCGTGTTGGATTGTGTGGCATGTGATATCGTATTGGGTGTTTGGCAATGTGATGTCGTGTCAGGTTGCGTGGCATGTGATGTCGTGTCGGTTGTGCGGCATTTGATGTCATGACAAGTTAACTGGCAAGTAGCGTCGTTATGTGAAATGTAATGTTTATACGTGGTTATGTGCATTTAAAACTCTAGTTTTATTCATGCAAGTTAAAAGACGGATATGTGGTTCATGTGTATATAAAACTCTTGTTTTATTCATGCGTGTGTGTGATTAATAATGGATAGAAATGTGGTCCGATACATGTTAACTCTGGTGAACAGTGCATTAGATGGGGCGGATATTGGTTCTTTGGTGAAAGCCTGAGAAGATGAATTAGAATAGGTAGATATTGGTCCTTCGGTGAAAGCATGAGAAGATGCATGTGTTGCATGTGTTGAACGGGATGCATGTGTTGCGTCGTATGGGTGGCATGTGTTGCACATGGTGCGTTGTGTGGGATGCATGTGCGTCATGTCAGTGGTATGTGTTGCGTGGTGAGTGTTACACGTGGTGCGTTGTCTGGGATGCATGTGTTGCGTTGCGTGGGTTGCATATGTTGCATGGGTTAACTCTGATAAATAGTGGATTAGATGGGGCTGTGGTCCTTCTGTAAAAGACCGAGAAGATCCCTATGTTGGGTGTAAATCATCGTGATATTATAGAACTGCATGTAGGGCTCGTGGGAGTCGATGGTTGTATCTATGTTACATGTGGGGCTCGTGATAGTGGGGCATGCGAGAGTCGATCTTTGCATGTGAAGAATTGTAGCATATTTGTATGTATATAAAATCATTTTTAAACTGTTTTCAAGGCTCTTGTGAGTCGTGATATAAAATTGCTTTCAAACTTATTTTGAGGCTCGGGCGAGTCGTAACATACATATTACTCTGCTAGCATGTTTAGCTTTTATTTCATGTTTATCTATTTTATATTGAATTTTGGCTCACGATGTGGGACTTAAAATATTTTTCAGGTGCATACAGTCACGTCAGTTGATCGGGAGGAGCCGATTGGGGCGAAAGACCTGTAGTCTTCTCTTTTTATTCTGTATGGATCATGTATGTTTTACATGTTTTGGTTCTAGACCATGTATTGTAAGCTTACGGGTAATATATTTAATGCATGTATGCTATTATCTTGAGAGTAAAACATCGGGTTGGGTGATGTATGTGGTGTTTCTGGTGACCCGAAGTTTGAGGCGTGACAACTTGGTATCAGAGTACCTAAGAGCCATGGGAAGAGGGTGCATCACATTGTGACATTGATTGTGTGTGCTTGATTGCATGTGTTTAGATGTTTTGATAACATGAAGATGATAACTTTACGAGTATGTGAATGATGTGCATATGTAAGCATGGGGGTTGAAATTTAGGATTGACCAGTCTTGCCTTTGGGCGTTTAGGTTAACAAGCTTAGAAGCCAAGTTAGAAATGCGTTTGGTCGACATATTTTCTGGCAAGAAATTTAAGTAGGTTATCCAGATTGACGCGTCACTATTGTCGGTTCCCCTCAATAAGTGGGGTTTGTTTAGCATGAACATATGTGGCTAAGTGTTAGCATAATTATGTTGTTAATGTTTATGTTAGTGCGATGTGTTACATCTTATGCTCTGTCTTTCTTTTTATATAGATGTGATGTCTGTGCGGAGAGGACAAGGCCGAGGTCATGGTCGTCACCATAGCCGTAGTTTTGGCCAAGGGGATGTGCCTATCACTGATGCTGGGGATTCAAATGCTCCACAAGGACTGATTAACGTGGTAGAGTCGCTGCGTGTGATGGTAGACTCCGTGGGTTGTGTGTTGGGTGTAGAGACATAGATTGGTGAAGATGTGATGCTGGGACGAGTTGTAGATCCCGTGTCTATGAGGTACTTAGTCGTTCTTTAGAGTGCATGGCCACGTTTGACCTTATCCCAGAAATGATTTGGTTGACCACCTCTCGTGCTTGTATCGATTGTGATCGAAGAGGTTGTTTCCTTTTGACCTTGTATTGAATTTCGAGGACAAAATTTCTTTAAGGAGGGTAGAGTTGTGAGACCCTGACCCATTTTTTTTTGTGGCATTTTTGGACCCGTAGTTTACCATTTTTATTATTATAAGTTTATATGCATTTTATGCATGATCGGCTTAGATATGTATGTGGAATTGGTTCTAAGGGCTGTTGAGCATTGTGGTGCGAATTAAAAAAAAAGATATTTTCGTGGCCTATAAATATCTAGCCTTAGATATTATCGAAAAAAAAACTCATCTCTCTAGCTTTTGAAACTCTTGAAACCTCTGCCTTCTCTTTAGCTTCTGGGGGGCCTAAGGCTTGGTTTTTGATGATCAGGCAATGGATCCTTAGTATCCTTGTTGTGGGCTACGCATTCAGCTGGACGGAATTTTATTTTGACGAAATTCATTTTTTTCACGTGGTTCGAAGCGTCGAGTTTTTGACTCCACGAGGTCAGATCCTAGACTCTCATATTTTAAAAGGGTGCTACGTGTAATTGTATGTGTTTTTACCTTTTAAAAATGCATGAAAAATAGGTTTATGTTTCGAAAAGTTAGGTTTTGGTTCAAAATCATTTTTGGTTGATTTTGGTTGGATAAAATGGGTTTTGAGGCATTTATTTTGGTGTTTCTTTGTGGTTTTGGGCTTGTGTATGTCCGAAAGTATCAAAAAGGAGTTTGAATGCTTCGATTTTAGGGTTAAAATGGTGGTTCCCGTAGCTAGGTTTCGTTTCTGTTGTGGTCCAGTCGACTGGACTGGTTGATACAGTCGACTGGGTCGACAGTATGATGGGTTTGGGAGTTCAGTTAACTGGGTTGGGTCTGGGTTGAGTTTTTAGATTCTAGTAGCTTTTCAGTCGACTGAATTAGTTGACTAAATTATGGGGTTCAGTCGATTAAGTGTTGTTGAGATTGTTTTGTTGTTTCGGTGGATCGTGTTGGGGTCTTGGGGGCTTGTTTATGTTTTGTTGTCGTCTTCGGGGGCAACGTGGTTTTGTTAGTCGAGGTGTTGGTGCATGGTTAGATGTGAGGTGTTGGTGCATGATTAGATGTGAGGTGCTCGTGCATAGTTGCATGCGTGGTGTTTGTACATCGTTGGGTGCGAGAAGCGCTTGGGTTTGTGGTTCCTTTTCTAAAAAGCGAGTTTTTGGAAAAGCGAGTGTTTTGTGAAAACATTTATGAAAACCATGTGGCGTGAGGTTTAGAGTTGGCCTTTGGGTTAGGTTTTATTTTGTAGATTGTTGGTCATCTGGGTGGATATCGGGTTATGTGGCATGTGATGTCGTGTTGAGTTGTGTGGCATGAGATGTCGTATCGAGTTGTGTGGCATGCGATGTCGTATCAGGTGTGCAACATGTGATGTTGTATCGGGTTATGTGGCATGTAATGTCGTATTAGGTTGTATGGCATGTGATGTCGTTTCGAGCTGTGTGGCATGTGATGTCATGTCAGGTTGCGTGGCATGCAATGTCGTGTTGGGTTGTGTGACATGTGATGTCGTGAAAGGTTAAGTGGTGAGTGGTGTCGTTATGTGAAACGTAGTATTTTTACGTGGTTATGTGCATTTAAAACTCTTGTTTTATTCATTCATGTTGAAGAACGAATATGTGGTCCATGTGTATATAAAACTCTGATTTTATTCATGCGTGTGTGATTAATGATGGACAAAAATGTGGTCCGATACATGTTAGCTCTGGTTAACAATGCATCAGATGGGGCGGATATATAGGTCCTTCGGTGAAAGCCCGAGAAGATGCATTTATTGGGGTGAATTGGTCCTTTGGTAAAAGCCCAAGAAGATGCATGTGTTGCGTGTGTTGCGTGTGTTGCGTGGGATGCATGTGTTACGTCGTGTGGGTGGCATGTGTTGTGTGGTGAGTGTAGCACGTGCTACGTTGTGCGGGATACATGTGTTGCGTCGTGTAGGTTGCATGTGTTACGTGGTGAGTGTTGCACGTGGTGCATTGTGTATGATGCATGCTTGGCGTCGCATGGGTTGCATGTGTTGCATAGGTTAACTCTGGTTAACAGTGCATTTGATGGGACTGTGGTCCTTCGATAAAAGCTCGAGAAGTTCCCTGTGTTGGGTGTGAATCATCGTGATATTGTAGAACTGCATGTTGGGCTCGTGGGAGTCGATGGCTATATCTATGTTGCATGTGGGGCTCATGAGAATGGGGCTTGCGAGAGTCAATCTTTGCATGTAAAGCATTGTAGCATCTTTGTATGTATATAAAACCGTTTTTAAACTGTTTTCAATGCTCTTGTTAGTCGTGATATAAATTTTTTTTCAAACTTGTTTTGAGGCTCGAGCGAGTCGTAACATACATATTACTCTACTATCATGTTTAGCTTTTATTCGATGTTTGTCTAGTGTCTGCTGAGTTTTGGCTCATAGTGTGGGATTTAAAATATTTTTCAGGTGTATACGGTCATGCAGGTTGATCTGAAGGATCAGATTGGGGCGAAAGACCTGTAGTCTTCGCTTTTTATTTTGTCTGGATCATGTATGTTTTACATGTTTTGGTTCTGAACCATGTTCTGTAAGCTTGCGGGCTCTATATTTAATGCATGTATGCTTTTTATCTTGAGAATGAAACATCGAGTTGGGTGTTGTATGTGGAGTTTCTGGTGACTCGGAGTTTAGGGCCTGATAACTTGATATCAGAGCTCTGGTTTCGAATACCTAAAAGCCGTGGGAAGAGGGTGCATCACCTTGTGGGGTTGATTGCATATCCTTGATTGCATGTGTCTAGATGTTTTTATAACATGAACATGATAGCTTTACAAGTATGTGAATTATGTGCATATGTAAGCATGAGGGTTGAACTTTTGGATTGATCAGTCTTCCCTTTGGGCGTTTGGGTTAATGATCTTGGAAGCCAAGTTAGAAATGAGTTTGGTCGACGTATTTTCTGGCGAAGAATCTAAGTAAGTTATCCAAATTGATGCGTCACTCTTGTCGGTTCTCGGTATGTGGGGTTTATTTAGCATGAACATATGTGGCTAAATGTTAGCATGATTATGTGGTTAATGTTTATGTTAGTGCGATGTACTGCATCTTTTGTTCTGCCTTTCTTTTTATATAGACGTGATGTCTGTGCGGAGAGAAAAAGGCCGTGGTCGACGCCGTTGCCGTGGTTTTGGCCAAAGGGATGTGCTTATTACTGATGTTGGGGATGTAAATGCTCCCCAACGACCGGTTAATGCAGTAGAGTTGCTGCGTGTGATGGTAGACTCCGTAGGTTTTGTGCTGGGTCTATAGATATCAGTTGGTGAAGTTGTGATATTGGGACGAGTTGTAGATCCCGTGTCTTTGAGGCAGTTAGCCGTTGTTTAGAGTACATGGCCACGTTTGACCTTGTCCTATGAATGGATTGGCTGACCACCTCTCGTGCTTGTGTCAATTGTGATCGACGGGGTTGTTTTCTTTTGACCTTGTATTGAATTTCAGGAACAACATTCCATTAAGGAGGGTAGAGTTGTAAGACCTTGACCCATTTTTTTTTCGGCATTTTTCGACTCGTAGATTACAAGTTTTCTTATTACATGTTTATATGCATTTTATGCATGATCAGACTTAGATATGCATGTGGGGCTGATTTCTGGAACTGTTGAACGTTGTTGTGCGAATTTCAAAAAAACAAATATTTTTGTGGCCTATAAATATCTAGCGTTAGATATTTTCAAAAGAAATTTCATCTCTCTAGCTTTTGAAACCCTTGAAATCTTTGCCTTCTTTCTAGCTTTCGAGGGGCTCGGAGCTTGGTTTTTAACGATCAGATAGCGAATCCTTAGTATCCTTGCTGTGGGCTATGCATTCATCTGGACGAAATTTTGTTTCGATGAAATTCTTTTTTTCACGTGGTTCGAAGCGTCGAGTTTTTAACTCAACGATGTAGGATCCTAGACTCTCATCTTTTAAAAAGGTGCTACGTGTAATCATGTGTTTTTACCGTTTAAAAAAATATGAAAAATTGGTTTATGTTTCGAAATGTTGGGTTTTGGTTCAAAATCATTTTTTGTTGATTTCGGTTGGATGAAACGGGTTTTGAAGCATTTCTTTCGGTGTTTATTTGTGGTTTTGGACTTGTGTATGTCCGAAGGTATCAAAAGGGAGTTCGGAAGCTTCAATTTTGGGATTAAAATAATGGTTCCCATAACTAGGGTTTGTTTTTGCCGTCGTCCAGTCAACAAGACTGGGTGATTCAGTTGACTGGATCGACAGTGTGATGGATTTGAGAATTCAGTTAACTGTGTTGGGTCTGGGTTGAGTTTTTGGTTTCCAGTAGCTTTTCAGTTGAGTGAATTATGGGGTTCAGTCGACTGAAGTGCTGTTTGGGTTGTTTGATTATTTTTGGTGGATCGTGTTGTAGCCTTGAGAGATTGTTTATGTTTTGTTGTCATCTTCGGGGGTAACGTGGTTTTGTTAGTCGAGGTGTATGTGCATGGTTAGATGCGAGGTGTTGGTACAAAGTTGTGTGCATGGTGTTTGTACGTCGTTGGGTGCAAGACGTGTTTGGGTCTATGGTTCCCCTTTTAAAAAGCAAGTTTTGTGAAACGTAGGTGTTTTGTGAAAACGTTTATGAAAATCGTGTGGCGAGAGGTTTAGAGTTAGCCTTTTGGTTAGGTTTTATTTTGTAGATTCACTACTACAAAATAGTTGAAACACCACGCTTTAAAAGTGTAATTATAAGATTATAATCATAAGGTTATAATCACGGTTTTCCAAGCGTGGTATTTGTGAATGTGATTTAAAGTTGAGACTTTCCATCACGCTTTTTTGTGGGTGATTAAAACCCTAAAAAACGTGATTAAAAATAGAATTAATGTGATTGTTAAAACTTTAAAATCTCGATTTTGCCAGCTGGGGCGGAAGACCTGTAGTCTTCTCTTTTTTTTTTTGTATGGATCATGCATGTTTTCCATGTTTTCGTTCTGGACTATGTATTATAAGTCTGCGGGCGATATATTTAATGCATGTATGTTTTTATCTTGAGAGTGAAACATTAAGTTAGGTGTTTTATATGGTGTTTCTGATGACCCGGAGTTTTGGACGTGACAACTTGGTGTCAAAGCTCTGTTAAAGGCAAAACTGTCAAGATCATTGTTTTTGAAAACGATTAATCGGTAAAAATTAACTAGATGGGCAAACGCCGAAATGGGCTCCAGATAAAACTTTTGACGAAGAACGATCAAAATAAAACCAGTGCAACCAAAGTTAATTTAGAAGAATACCTCTTGTAGATCTAATTTTCAACTACGACTTGATTCCGAGTTGAAGCTCCTGTCAGATCTTCTGCCGTATTCTCTTATGCGATTCTCGAACGTAGTGTGGGCTACGATCCTCCGAGAACTTATACCGGCAGAACCCCGATATTTTTTTTAAGTCTTGAAAGACAAAAATAATACATCAAGAATGATATGAAAATCAAAATAAACTGGTTCAGCCTACCCGCATATATATAAGGCTGCAGCAGAGACCTGAGGAGTAATTATGAGTAAGACTTCCAGTGGAACACAAATACCTACGGGTGGTTTCTGCAATTAGGGAAAGTCGCAGCGGTTTCTATAATTTTTATAAAATACTAAATTACAGTTCACACTACTAAAGAACTATAATTGCACTATGATCCATAATCTCAAGACCTTCTTGCATTGAGCTCCTGTTATTAAATGCCTACCATTTCTCCCAACGTTAAGATTCCCGATACCCTCCAATTAAATTTAATTACTGACAATTTAATTTAATCGGTATCTTCATATTCCTTAAGCTATTCCACTTAACTTATTTGACCGCTGGATAATTAAATTCACCTGTAGGGTTTGGTCCGGTCAAAACTTATAAGTATTCTTAAGGGGGTATCGTCAATCCCGATCTTTCGGAACATGGATTCCGTCAATAATTAATATTTGCCAAATAAATAATATCGCTATCCAACTCACCAAGATTATAGACCCATATAAGATCGCACCCTCTAATGAATCAAAATAACGAATATTAAATATATGCAAATCAATAATTATTTTCGAATTAAGAGAATAAACACTATTCATAATAACATTGGAGTGTAAATTAATTTATATAGTCAGTAGTCAGTACTAAATTAATTACCCCAAATGTCCCATTCAATACACTCAAACTGTAATAGCACAGAGAGTCGGAATAACAGACGACGCTATTATCTGTTCTCCGTAACCAAGACAGGCCTACTAAAATTCTGTGCCACAGTCGTACCGATGGCATGTTTATTTTCATCTAAACTGTGAACATAAAATTTATATTCTGCAAAAACCTAAAATCTAATCTTCTGTGTGTAAGCCGTACTCTACACACCAGATTAAATACTATACAGAATATTGGATATCCATGCATATCAAATAAATTATATACATACATTGCTCATAAAGATTCTCATAAAATAGAAAACTAATTTTATTAAAAATAAAATTAAATACTAAAAATATGATTTTCAGTATACCAACCATAATAAGCTCTGGGTTCAAATACATAAGAGCCGTGGAAAAAGGGTGCATCACCTTATGAGGTTGATTGCGTGTACTTGATTGTATATGTTTAGATGTTTTGATAACATGAACATGATAGCTTTACTAGTATGTGAATGATGTGCATATGTAAGCATAGGGGTTGAACTTTAGGATTGAGCAGTGTTGCCTTTGGGCGCTTGGGTTAACGAGCTTGGAAGCCAAATTAGAAATGCATTTAGTTGACATATTTTTTGGCATGGAATTTAAGTAGATTATCCAAATTGACGCATCACTCTTGTCGGTTCTCCTCGGTATCTGGAGTTTGTTTAGCATGAACATATGTGGCTAAGTGTTAGCATGATTATGTGGTTAATGTTTATGGTAGTGCGATGTGATGCATCTTATGTTCTGCTTTTCTTTTTATATAGATGTGATGTCTATGCAGAGAAGATGAGGCCGTGGTTGACGCCGTGGCCGTGGTTGACGCTAAGGGGATGTGCTTATCCCTAATGCTAGGGATGCAAGTGCTCCCCAAGGACCGGTTGACGCTGTAGATTTGCTATGTGTGATTGTAGACTCCATGGGTTGTGTGCTAGGTGTAGAGATATTGGTTGGTGAAGATGTGATGTTGGGACGAGTTGTAGATCCCGTGTCTTTGAGGTACTTAGCCGTTGTTTAGAATACATGGTCACTTTTGACCTTATCCTAGGAATGGTTTAGCTGACCACCTCTCGTGCTTGTGTCGATTGTGATCAACGGGGTTGGACAAAATTCCTTCAAGGGGGTAGAGTTGTGAGACCCTGACTTGTTTTTTTCAATGTTTTTTGAAGCATAGTTTACTATTTTTATTATTACATGTTTATATGTATTTTATGCATGATCGGCCTTAGATATGCATGCGGGGTTGGTTTCCGGGGCCGTTGGGTATTGTGGTGCAAATATAAAAAAATATATTTTCGTGGCCTATAAATATCTAGTTTTAGATAATTTCAAAAGAAATTTCATCTCGCTAGCTTTTGAAACCCTTGAAACCTCTGCCGTCTCTTTAGCTTTCGGGGGCCCAGGGCTGGGTTTTTGACGATCAGATAGTGGATCCTTAGTATGCTTGTTGTGGGCTATGCTTTCATCCGAACAAAATTTTGTTTCGACAAAGTTTATTTTTTTCACGTGGTTCAAAGCGTCAAGTTTTTGACTCAACGAGGTTAGATCCTAAACTCTCATGTTTTAAAAGGGTGCTACATGTAATCGTATGTATTTTTACCATTTAAAAATACATGAAAAATTGGTTTGTGTTTTGAAAAGTTGGGTCTTGGTTCAAAATCATTTTTGTTTGATTTCAGTTGGATGAAACGGGTTTTGAGGCATTTCTTTTGGTGTTTCTTTGTGGTTTTGGGTTTGTGTATGTCCGAGGGCATCAAAAAAGTGTTTGGATGCTTCAATTTTGGGGTTAAAATGGTTGTTCCCATAGTTAGGGTTTATTTCTGTCGTGGTTCAGTCAACTGGACTGGGTGATTCAGTCGACTGAGTTTGGTCTGGGTTGAGTTTTTAGTTTCAAGTAGCTTTTCAGTTGACTGAATTATTGGTTTCAATCGACTAAAGTGTTGTTGAGGTTGTTTTGTTGTTTTGGTGGATCGAGTTGCGGCCTTAGGGGTTTGTTTATGTTTTGTTATCGTCCTCAGGGGTGATGTGGTTTTGTTAGTCGAGGTGTTGGTGCATAGTTAGATGCGAGGTGTTTGTGCATGGTTAGATGCGAGGTATTTATACATCGTTGGGTGTGAGATGTGTTTGGGTCTGCGGTTCCTTTCTAAAAAGCAATTTTTGGGAAAAGAGGGTGTTTTGCGAAAATGTTTATGAAAATCGTGTGGCGGGAGGTTTAGAGTTGGCCTGCTGGTTAGGTTTTATTTTTTAGATTGTTGGTCATCCGGGTGAGTGGATATCGGGTTGTGTGGCATGTGAAGTCGTGTCGGGTTGTGTGGCATGTGATGTCGTATCAGGTTGTATGGCATGCAATGTCATATCGGGTGTGTGGCCTGTGATGTCGTGTCGGGTTATGTGGTATGTGATGTTGTGTCGGGTTGTGTGGTATGTTATGTTGTATCGGGTTACGTGGCATGTGAAGTCGTGTCGGGTTGTGTGGCATGTGATGTCGTATCGAGTTGTGTAGCATGTGATGTCGTGATGGGTTAAGTGGCGAGTGGTGTCGTTGTGTGAAACGTAGTGTTTATACGTGGTTATATGCATTTAAAACTCTAGTTTTATTCATGCATATTGAAGGATGGATATGTGGTCCTTGTGTATATGAAACTCTAGTTTTATTCATGCGTGTGCGTGATTAATGATGGATGGATAACTCTAGTTAACAGTACATTAGATGAGGCGGATATTGGTCTTTTTGTGAAAGCCCGAGAAGATGCATGTGTTGCGTGTGTTGCACGGGATGTGTTGCGTGGTGAGTGTTGCACGTGGTGCATTGTGTGGGATGCATGTGTTGCATCGCGTGGGTTGCATGTGTTGTGTCGTGTGGGTTTCATGTGTTACATGGGTTAACTCTGGTTAACACTGCATTAGATGGGATTGTGGTCCTTCGGTGAAAGCCCGGAAAGATCCATGTGTTGGGTATAAATCATCGTGATATTATAGAATTGCATGTGGGGCTCGTAAGAGTCGATGGTTATATCTTTGTTGCATGTGGGGCTCGTGAGAGTCGGGATCGCAAGAGTCAGTCTTTGCAAGTGAACCATTATAGCATATTTGTATGTATATAAAATTGTTTTCAAACTGTTTTTAAGGCTCTTGTGAGTCGTGATATAAAACTATTTTCAAACTTATTTTGAGGCTTGGGCGAGTCGTAACATACATATTACTCTACTAGCATGTTTTGCTTTTATTTCATTTTTGTCTGGTTTCTACTGAATTTTGGCTCACGGTGTGAGATTTGAAATGTTTTTCAAGTGCATACGGTCACGCAGGTTGATCAAGAGGAGTCAGCTAGGGCAGAAGACCTGTAGTCTTCTCTTTTTGTTTTGTATGGATTATGTATGTTTTACACATTTTGGTTCTGGACTATGTCTTGTAAGCCTGCGGGCGATATATTTAATGTATGTATGTTTTTATCTTGAGAGTGAAATATCAGATTGGGTGTTGTATATAGTGTTTCTGGTGATCCGAAGTTTGGGGCATGATATGTTTTAATTACAAGATGAATTTTATGTAAGCTAAATAAAAATTGAGTTTTGATGAAAGAAATTTGGTGTTTCGAATCTACTATTATTCATGTAAAATGGTCTGTACCAATTTTAGAATTTAATTCACTAACATTGTTATGATGTATTTTAGCTACAAACTAAAAAAGCATTTTCAATAATAATCGTGTATTCATGAGTCGAGTATTTATTCCATCTTTGATTAGAATGAGTTGTCTTTTCTAAGTATGGTTTATCCTAATTCACAAAGACATGTAACATAAAACCATTGTATAACATTGTATTTATAATTACAGAAAATAAATATAAATACATTATATTTGAATCTTTGAAAAACAGTTAAATAAAATAAAAGGTTATTCAATCACAATGTAAAAATAAAGACAAAAATCTCAATGTTACTTAACTTACAACTTCATCTTCATCCTAAATCGAAAATTTAGAACTACTCATGACATTGACAAGAATTGTCATAAATTTCTTCTTTTCTTCTCTAAATGAACTCTATCATTTTCTCTCCACCCTCCTCCATTCTTCCAAAACTTTTCAATCCATTTATAGAAAAATTTGCAACCACTTTTCCTATCCACATTAATTGATAAACTATTCATTTGTCTTCACATTCATTTGCACCAACCATCCATTTGTCTTTACATTCATTTTCTTCAACCACTGCCAAACTATCGTTTGTTCACTGCTAAAATACAAGGCCAAATACATCGTTCACTCTACTGCTTCCTTTTGAAGCACCAAGCTTTGCTATTCCTCGACCAAAATAAAATAAAACTAAATCAAATTATATTAATCTATATCCTCTATCGCGGGATTCACGACTACATTTAGCATATGTAACAAGCCTTTAAATCTTTAGGTTCTCCTAGTGGACGAGTGTAGTCCCGTGAGGATTCGCAATGAATGTGCACCCAAAATTCATTGTTTTTACCTAACCAACCCATAGTATACAATACATGTGCACTATATAATATAAAAGCGTTATTATATATACTTAATAATGAAATCACGTTAATGAAGGTTACCGGATCATTAATACATTTAATCTTTTAGACCTCTTTAGAACTAAGAATTATATTGTCAAGTTTAACACACTTGCTAATTTTTAGTAAATTGTTCACAAGTTAAACAACATAAACTTTGTGTAAAAGAGAACCAGATTAAACTCTTTTAACTTAATTTAATACAAAATAATGTATTTACCAACAATGAAAGAATAGTTACATTTATAAAATGTGATAAAACTAAGTATAGACCTAGACAAAGGTGGCTCACACTCAATTGGGATAGGTAGACATCTCCTTAGTAATTCATTGATTTTTTTTTTCATTTCTTTGTGTTTTTTTTTTTGGTAAAAACATAAGGTAGCTAACACTCTAATCCCATTATCAGCGTTTTCCTTTATTACAAAGTAGAAATGATCATACATTACATTGATTGTCTTTTTCTAGAGTATAAATGAAAAGACAATGTATTAGTAGTATTTTTGTAAACTACAAAAGACTTTATAGAGTATAAATGACTTTACTTATTATATTAGGTTTACAGATATTTATTCATTCAAACTTTTTCTATAAAATGGTAGCAAGTTGACATTCTAAAGTATTAAAGTTCGGCATCAAGAGTGAAACTTGATGTGCATGTGAAATATTTGTAAAGCTCACCCAACGAACGTTCCACTAATCAAAGGTAAGTTACAAGGCTCAAGCACTGACTTTTCTAGTTCAATTAAATGTTTTTAGTTTAAATATTCTAATGATTCATAAATCAATATTATTGTATAATCAAAACCGAGATAACAATAATGCAATATTAAAACACTGACACGCATATTGAAAACTTTGGTTTGTCCCTTTCTCTCTTTCTTTTCGAAAGTTTTTGGTTTGTCCTTTTTCAAAAAAAAAATATTGAATCCTCCCCCACCCCTAAACTTAAATGACATTGCCCACAATGGCAGAGAAAGAATAAACAAAAATAATAAAATAAGCAAAAAAATAGAAAGAGATATATGGAAAAATATCACCGATGAATGACATCGTACAAATATAAAACAGAGTACTCTTGAACTTCACATTACCTGCAAATAGTAAGTAACCAAAATAATACTGAAATAAAATCTAAATGGGCTTTTTTTTTTGTTTGCATGTTGATAAAAAAAATACGAAGTGGCAAAAAATTCAAAACCCTTATCTTTTTATTTTTTTGTTGTTTTAATTACTTTTGTTTTATATGGGTCGGACTTGCAACCACCCTGTGTCTCGATCAAGTTTGAGGTCTTTCCTTAACTAGTCTTTTCGTCATTGATAATGCTTTTTGAGCTTTCTCTTTCGGCTCACTTTGGAACCAAAGTGTAAAGAAATTAATTTTGTATTAATTTCTATTTTTTATTTTTATGTGGCAAATCAAGGTGTTTGTATAGGATTATGAACTCTTAATTAGTTTTTGATAAGGGTTGTAAGAGTTTTAGTTGTGATACAAGTTCTCTTGGATCGAGTTGAAAAATATGTAAAGCTAATCCAAAGAAGAAGTTTGTATTCGAGGGAGAGTCCAGTGTACAACCAGACTAACAGAAGGTATAAGCAACAAAGAGCAGAATTCGTGTAAGTTCATTCTACCACAAGACCGCTCCAGTGCCCAAAGGATCGCTCGAGCAGACCCAGGTAATTTCAGTTGGATCAAAATTCATTAACTTGGGATTTTGCTGACCTATAAAAGGGCTATTAGGCAAGCACTGTCACACCCCATAACTCAAGTCACGCGAACCGTCCATGAACAATCATTTTGGGATGCCACAATTCATCAAAACCACCCGAGCACAAATGGGTCAAAGAATGTAACTTGAAGACGAAGTTAAAACATTTGAAAGACGCACTTTCGAGAGTTTATATTATGCAAAAGAATAATCCAAAAGACTGAGGTCACGGTCCCCAGGAGTAAAGCGTTAAAACAAATAAATAAAATTTATCGAAAATTGTTAAGACCGCTCAATCGGTCAAAGGACAGCTTGAGCGATCCCTACGAGGACTCTAGTTTTCGAACAAAACTCAAAACATAATGTTTGCAGATACCACCCAATAGACCGCTCAAGCGGTCTAGCTCTGGATCCTTTTTCAAAACACTACTTTTGCAAATCCAACATTTGAACTGTTGAAAACTCTCAAGACATAACCAAGCCCACAAAAACATACTAAAACGAGGCGCACAATCGTCCTTTGAGACACAAATGTTGATATAAAGTATGAGATCAACCAAAAACGATTTATTAAAATGTTAAACCAACCGAACATATACCGTTTCATGCACCCAAGAACTTAAAACAACCAACCCGAGATTCCTCTCATCATCATGCAAACATACGTGCATCGGCACCACGGCCATAAAGATTACAATACATATGCTTTCAATACTAAAACATATTATATCATTACATGATCTATTAACAATTGATAATAACAAAGCTACTAAAAATGACAAAAGAGAGTTTTGTCTTCGCCTCTACCGAGGCTCACTGAGATCAACCCACGTGATCAATTATGTTACCTAAAAAGTATTTGAATCCCACAATGTGAGCCGAAACCCAATAGGAACAGACTATCAAGAAATAAAAGCATAACGCGCAATCACAGATTATATAAATAGCTCGACTACACAAGCTTCAAAACGGTTTTTTCATCCTTAAAACCATAAGTTTTTATATAATCCTATAGCATCCATAGTTTATCAAAAGTAAACAACATGTTATTTTTCAACCAGGTTTCTTCAATCCACAATTATTCCTATGTACCAACTCTGTCACATCAGGTATAAAGGTAACAACTATAGACTCTCGCCTAATAACCTAGGTCCGGGGCATCTAATGACCAGCTAAGTAATGACAAGTTCTATACGGATCTACAACAACAAACCCCTCCCACTAGGCTAAACACTTCATTTATGGGAATTAACCCAAATGAGCAAAGCACCTACTTGCGCAAAGTTTTTAGACTTTCACTGAGGAGTAATGTCGGCCCAAGTACACACATTGTTATGGCACATCTTTGGAGTCATTAAAAACACGTAGCTCAACTATGAAAACGTTTGTAAATACACACTGTCAGATACAAAACGTCCAACGGCATTCCGCCACGTCATCCATTTAACCATAGAAACCGACCAACATTTTCAGAATGTTTCTTCTGTCTCAACCGAATTGTTTAAAATCAAGGCTCAACCCCAAGGGTTAGTTTCAAACCACCAAAAATCATGTTTTCGCAACATTTACATAAAATTCTTTTGGTTTTTAAACTCATCTTTTCGAAAACCACGAACACACACGTCCACTAACTTTATAATAAACCATAAAAATGCATAACATGCTTTTCATCCAACCAAATGAGGTTTAAATACAAAGTTAAACATTTATAGCATTTTAAAACGAAAAAATGCATATAAATCACATAGAGCACCCTTTTAAGGCAAGATAGTCTAGAATCCTACCTCAAAGATTTAAAAACTCAAAGCTTGACACACCGACGAGAAACCAAAGTTGCAAAAATGAGTTTTTGTTTGGATGAACGCAAAGCCCACGGCGAGGATATTAAGGATTGACTATCCCTACGCCAAAAACTGAGCCCGAACGAAGCTTAAAGCTAGAGAAAAGGTAAATGAGAGTAGAGAAAGAAGGAAGCTTGCAAGATAAGCTTTGGTTCAAAAACCAAGGCCATGAGCTGTCCTATATACAACTCATGCAGACAGACCGCTCGAGCGGTCCTGTCCCAAAAGCAAAAACTTTGTTATAACGCCCAAGCAGGACCGGGACTGCAACGCGCATGCATAACTAGGTCAACATATGCATGAAACACATAGAAGCGTGCTTTTCTATAATAATGAAAGCAATATACAACACGTCGCATAAGTACATTACAAAATTAAAAGGAACCAGGTCTCACAACTCTTCTCCCCTTAAGAAATTTTGCCCTCAAAATTCAACACTTAAACTCGAGCTAGCTGCCTTATTGTTGATTACCAACGATCTCCGATACGAAACTCTACAACGTTGCATAACAGTAAATATACTAACACAACTCAACCTTCAAGAATGACGTCCTACGACACAACTTGTTCCCAAAGTATAAACATCTATACAGATTGCTTCTGTGAACAAAATCTCACTAACGCTACGGTCATCTAAATATCATTGGACTGAGATCCAACTCACACCACTGAGGCATCGAAGTACAACCCCCACCGAACACAACCAACTCAAGCAATAAAACGCATAGCACGAAGTTAATCCACAATTGGAACTGGTCCCAAATGCTCTCCACTTCAGATCGTAAGGACTACCACCCTCATTTGTAATGTCACAAACTAGCTCATCCGCATATCAAAATACACATCAAGGGCTACTCCTATAAGCCCAAACATATGTCGTCAAACTTTGACATTGCTCACAAGGAGTCACACGTATCACACACAAAATCTTGTTCAAGCCTTCATAATCAACTGATGACCACCAAACTCGAAGCCATATCATCCTTCTATGTATGCCAGAAATGCCATCACTAAAGCTAACAAGACGCTCATTTCGAGCAAAAACAACAAACATCAGATTCTAGAGAAAGGAAGTCATTCAATTCACCAAAAACTCCAAAGAACACATTTCCTTCTCATGAGTCACCAACAATTCATCTAAACCTTTACCTTCTACCAATCCTCAATTAGATCCTTCATCGCAAACCATAACTCTCACCTTACAGAAATACTAAGTGTCACATCATCCTCAAGGCCAAGACTCCACACATTCGAGATTTTCAGCCTAGCATCACAACCATTAAGATCAATAAGGTCACATGAACTCAATGAGGCACTTAGGCTAAATATGCCACACCGACCAAACATTTTATAGGTACAAGTTAACCTACACAAATCCAATCACATCCCATGTTGCCACATAACATTCATATATAACCCCACATTTCACCGTCGAACCTCTGATTCTTAGTCTACTATTCAATCCTCTAATCAATCATAATCGCCTCCATCAGGCATCAACCCAAACTTGTAACACGTACGTCGATCCTTCGAATCCACAACATTTCACAATGAGTTAGATACTGAAGCATAGACCATCATCAACCATTTCACTTGTTAACACCTGCATACACACTCAACTCATTCCTTTACATCTGTACCACACGTATAACAATGCTCTATTAGATAACATCAGCACATTGTTCTCTAATCCTTTACTAACGCCACTCAACTCAATCATACACTTCTTACCGAGTAACCAACCAAGATCTGCCTCTCGTAATTAGCAATATCAGCTTATACACAACTCATCATGGCCTTTTCGTTCCCAAACTAGATAATCATGTTGGCCCAAAAAAAGTCACACCGATGAAGGGCTTTCAAACATCAAACCCTTTGTGACTCATACCTTTACCACGTTCTCTTAATAACCTCAACTCTGCTATCTATTACCTGTAACCTCACCATAAGTGAACAACCGGCCACCAACTCTAGAAAATCTGAGTAGTTTGAAATGCCAAGCTAAATGCAAATCGTAGGACTATAAGTTCGTTACTTGGTATACGCAGAGGCATGACGCCAAACACTCCCATCACACCAGAGCCTCACCTCACAAGGTTACAATACACTAACCTAACTGCCAATAGGTAAACAATAGCCACATTAGCCTCAAGCCCACTGTTCAGGTAAACACACAAAGAAAGCGTAAGGCGCTTAATCAAAGGAGGCCCAACCTGAGACATCTCACACAGAGTTACCCATAACTCCCACGATTGTACAAACATCCTCTACACTTCTGCTTTTCGAGTATAAGATCGAATACATACATTTTGGATCCATGATTTTTTCCTGCCAACCCTAAGCAACTCAAACTAAATAGCACAATGTTGAACTTTGCTACTCCATATTTCATTTCCATTGGCAAAACAACATACCCACCTTTAACCCTAGATTTAATCACAAACAACCTCTATCCCTTCAATAAACATCTCAAGACACATCACACTTGTGATACATCATCTAAGCACCGAGCCAACCACACCATCAAACCCCTTCACAGGTTTTTCAAACCTCGTGCACTTAGCACTTGTGAGGGAGACAATAAAGCGACCACGTCGTCCTATACAACATCTAATACTATTCATATCTTAACCTCATCCAGGCACACCCTTATACTCACCCAACACAGTTCCCAAACATGATCTCCTAACTATAAGGACAACAATCAAACCACAAGCCTTTGCTCTCATGAAATTCCTAAATGACTAGTACTAGTCGCATGCTTGAATTGTAATGAAAACCCATACACGTTCTAACACATCTGCGACTTCACAATTAATCGACCGAGCATATCTCTGAGCTTACGTACCCGTAACTCAACTCTCAAATCTCAATAAGGAACATGACATCCAAAACTATCAGGTATTACTCTAACTACTAACAACACCCCACAGGCAAGGGATAACTCCCAGAATCCTTTTTTTTCATTTAGCAATTTCTAAATATGCTAAGCCAGAGATTACTATACTCCCATCCACTATGTTCCCATTCGTACCCCATTCTCGAGTACACGGCTTAAGATATAGCATGGCTCATGACACACATAATCCTCAACACGCCTACAACCACATACACAAAATCTTAACCAAGAGGGATTATCATCATGCCACAACCCAACCATAATAGATAATCTTCGAGGAGTCTCAAACGCTCTATTGCACCTAATCGCAAGGTCACTAGTAATACAACTTACCTCTCGAAAGTATTACTCCCCAAGAAACGTCCTGTACCACAACCAACCAATTATCCAAGCCTCAATAGCACCAGAACAAAACCATGATCATACGAATGCATAGCGGGTAACTAACTAAGGCCGACATCAACTTATGTAGTTACCATAACTTATGAACAAATTTCACAACACACCAAGTGATCAACACTCAACCCATGACCTTACCTTGTAGTAATCAACAACAACTGGACTGCACCTCCATGACCCATACCAAGACCCTGACCACGGCTCATCTTCTTCGAGGAAACACAATTCATATATGAAAGAGATGTAGAACAAAACAATCAAAAGGTTTCATACATCATGTTATTACTAACACCTGTCATATAATCATGCTAACACTTAGCCATTCAAGAAAATATTAAATAAATTTCACATACCGAGGAGCACCGAAAAGAGTGACGAGTCAATTTGGGTAACCTACTTAGATTCCTTGCAAGAAAGTATGTCGGCCAAATACATTTCTAACTTGGCATCTAAGTTTGTTAATCCAAACGCCCAAAGGCTAGACCAATCAATTCAAAGATCTAACCTCCATGCTCACGTATACACAACATCCTCATGCTCAACGGGTTATCATACTCATGTTATCAAAATATTTAAACACGTGCAATCAAGCACATGCAACCATCCTCACAAAGTGACGTGACATCTCCCATGGCTCTTAGATATTTGAACCTAGAGCTCTGATGCCAAGTTGTCATGCCCCAAAATTTGGGTCACGCGAACCACCCATGAATAACCGTTTTGGTATATCACAATCCACTAAAACCACCCGAGTATAAACGAGTAAAAGAATGTAACTTGAAGACGAAATTAAAACATTTGAAAGACACACTTTCGAGAGTTTATTTTATGTAAAAGAATAGCTCAAAAGACTAAGGTCACAGTCCCCAAAAGCCAAGTATTAAAACAAATAAATAAAAAATTTCGACAACAGACCAGACCACTCGATCGGTCAAATGACCGCTCGAGCGGTTCCTCCGAGGACACTAGTTTTTCAACAAAACAAAAAATAGAATGTTTGCAGAGACTGCCCGATAGACGACTCGGGCGGTCTAGCTCTAGACCCTTTTTCAAAACACCACTTTTGAAAATCCAACACTTGAACTTTTGAAAACATTCAAGGTATAACCAAGCCCACAAAAATATACTAAAACAAGACTCAAAATCCTCCCTAAGGCGCAAAGGTTGATATAAAGCATGAGATTAACAGAAAATGATTTATTAAAACGTTGAACCAACCAAATAGAAACCATTTCATGCACCCAAGAAACTTAAAACAATCAACCTACGGTTCCTCTCGTCATCATGCATATATACATGCATCGACACCACCGCCATAATGATTACAATACATATGCTTTCAATACTAAAACATATTACATAATTACATGATCTATTAACAACCGATAATTATAAAGCTATTAAAAATGACAAAAGAGAGTTTTGTCTTTGCCTCTACCGAGGCTCACTGAGATCAACCCACGTGATCAACTATGTCACCTCAAAAGTTTTTAAATTTCACAACGTGTGCCGAAACCCAATAGGAATAGACTATCAAGAAGTAAAAACATAACGTGCAATCACAGATTATATAAACAACTCGACTACACAAGCCTCAAAATGATTTTTTCATCCTCAAAACTGTAAGTTTCTATATAATCCTATAACATCCACAGTCTATCAAAAGTAAACAACATGTTATTTTCCAATCAAGTTTTCACAACCTGCAATGATTCCTATGTACCGACTCTGTCGGACCGGGGACAAAGGTAATAACTATAGATTCTCACCCATTCGCCTAGGTCCATGGCATCCAATGATCCGCTAGGTAATGACAAGTTTTATACGGAGCTACAACAACAAACGCCTCCCACTATAGCAAACACTTCATTTACGGGGATTAACCCGAAGGAGCAAAGCCCCTACTTGCACAAAGTTTTCAGACTTTCACTGATGAGCAATGTCGGCCCAAGTACACACACATTCTTATGATACATCTATGGAGTCATTAAAAACACGTAGCTCAACTATGAAAATGTTTGTAAATACACACTGTCAGATACAAAACATCCAACAGCATTCTGCCACCTCATCTATTTAACTATGGAAACTGACCAACATTTTCAAAATGTTTCCACCATCTCAACCGAATCATTTAAAACCAAAGCTCAACCCCAATGGTTAGCTCTAAACCTCCAAAAATCATGTTTTCACAACATTTACATAAATCCTTTGGATTTTAAAACTCATCTTTTTGAAAATTATGGACACACACGTCTACTAATTTATAATAAATCATAAATGCATAACATGCTTTTTATCCAACCAAACGAAGTTTAAACACAGAGTTAAATATTTATAGCATTTTAAAATGATTAAAACGCATATAAATCATATGTAGTACCCTATTAAGGCAAGATAGTATAGAATCCAACCTTGGAGAGTTAAAAAATCGAAGTTTTAAACATCAACTAGAAAGCAAAGTCACCAAAACAAGTTTTCGTTTGGATGAACATGAAGCCCATAGCGAGGATATCAAGGATCGACTATTCTTACACCAAAAACAGTGCCCAAACCAAGCTTAAAGCTAGAAAGAAGGTAAACGATCTAGTTTTTCTTTGAGGAGAGAAAGAAGAAAGCTTGCAAGATAAGCTTTGGTTCAAAAACCAAGGCCATGAGCTGTCTTATATACAACCCACACAAACAGACCACTCGAGCGGTATGAGAACCGATCGAGCGGTTTTGCCCCAAAAGCAAAAATTTGCTACAACACCCAAGCAGGACTAAGACTAAAACCCACATGCATAACTTGGTTAACATATGCATAAAACACATAGAAGCATGCTTTTCTATAATGATGGAAGCGATACACAACACGTCGCATAAATACATTACAAAATTAAAGGGAACCGAGTCTCACAAGAAAGAAAATACTTTTGACATTTCAGTATTCAATGCTCCAATTCAGATTCAAAAGTTTTTTCATATCTCCAAAACCTCGATGATCATTTGAGTGAAATCTTAGATGGCGTTCTAAGTTCTGATGGAGGATTCTGTCGGAGAAGCTATTGCTAGTTACAGTGGGAATCATGAGGAGAATAGTGAACGAGGGTTCGGCGTACAAACTTAGGACTAGAAGACTGAGGATTCGATCAAAGAATCTGTAAGTTGTATCGTAACTGTTTGTATTATAGTGTTTGATTCCTGAACTTAGTAGTCCTGTGATTTTTTACCCGTGTTGGGTTTTTTCCAAGTAAAAACCTTGTGTGTCATGTTTACTTCTCGTTGCTTCTTATTCGTGGTTGTGATTGATTAAATCAGCAAAATATTATTTTTGGAAAGGAAAACATATTTTATACAAAGCTAGTTTTACTGAATCATCAATGAGATTTTATAGGACTTACAACCGCGACACTTACTTACACCTATGCTTCGGGCTCCTGAATGCCGCACTCATCTCACTTAAGCCCTTTACGTGTATAACCACATATTAGGTGGTTGAGTGCTTCAATATTTTGTTAGTATGGAGAATTAATGGATATATATTGTTAGAGTTGTATTCTAAAAGCCAATTTTAAGATTTTGGTATTTAATTTTATTTATTAATAAAATTAGTTTTTCCTTTTATGAGAATTTTTATGAGTAAATGTATGTGTGTATGCGTGCCTTTTATTCTTCATAGTATTTAATATGGTGTGTAAAGTTCGACTTACATATAAAATACCAGATTATCAGTTCTTGTAAAATATAAGTTTTTGTTTCACAAACTTAGATATCACTGGATACACCATCAGTACGACTGTAGCATAATGTTTTAGTAGATCTGTCTTGATTATGGGGAACGATAATTATTTTGACAATTATTTTCACTCATTTTGTTAGTACGCTTTATATGTATTGAATAGGACTGCATTGGAGTAATTAATTTTATACTGTTATATAAATTAATTTACATCCTACAGTTACTATGAGTGTTTATACTCTTATTTCCGAAATAATTATTAGACACGTATATTTAATATTCGTTATTTTGATAATTAAAGAGTGCTATCTTTTACGGTTTATAATCCCAGTGAGTAAGATAATGACGTTAATTATATGGTGGATATTAATTATTGATGAAATTCATATCCTGTGATCGGGATTGATGATACCCCGTTGAGGAAGCTTATAAATTTTGACCGTGCCAAACACAGGAGGTGGATTTTATAATCTGACATATCAAATAAGTTAAGTGGATAGTCTTAAGGATTTTTTGAAGAAATTGATAAAATAAAATTATTAGTAATTTAATTTAATCGACGGTTATATATAATTTTATAACGTGGAGAAGAATAATAAGCATTTAATAATATGAACTCGAATAAATTGATTTTGAGAATAAGACTGGAAGTACAATTATAATTCTTTAGTGGAATGAATTATAATTTATGTTTTTATAAATTTACTTTTGGGCTGAGATAGAATTTCATAATTACATTAGGAGCCCACGTCTTATTTACTCCATAAGTCCTTGTTGTAACCTATATATATGCTGTTATAAAACCTAATCGCCATAACAAGACATAACAATTTAAGGTTTTCACGTATTGTAAAAACTAAAGAGCAGGTGACTAGAGTGATTTTGAAGAACACGATAAATCAAAGTCCACGTTTTATTTGTATTTTGACATTCAAGAATCCAGCAGAAAACTTGATTTGGAGAATTGACTTCTAATCAAAAAATTGCAGCGACTTGTTAATTAATGTTTGTTGCAGTAAATGGAATCAATCCAATCAAATTTTGAAATATATAATTTTAAACTAACTTTGGGAGTTATACCTGGTTAATATTTTTGATTATTCGATATCAAAAGGTTTTTATCTTAAGCCTATTTCGGTACTTTCCCGTTGGAATTTCTTTTGATTTAAATCATATACATAATCTTTGAATCTTGGTTTTTAGCCACCAATAATTGGCTTGATTATGTATATGATTAAATCATGGTTCGGGTAGATTTAAATTGTGCTAACTTTATTTTCTAAGCGATCTAATTCCAGTTTTAATGGTCATTAATTTTGCATGTTTAACTGTATAATTTTAATGATTATTATAATTAATTATTTATGTTTCCACGAAAGTTTAGGCGTGATAGTTGAATGTAAACTTTTCGGAGGCGTAGGAATCATGTAATCTTCTTCCTCTATAGTTGATTTGTGAACTCTTCGAAGGCATCGAATCAATGAATTGTCATTTTTATTTTTCAATTTGAAAGAATGAAGAATGAGGAAGATGAACAGGCGCGGCAGGGCAGCAGCAATCGCACGCATGGGTGGCACGGTGGGGTGGCCAGGCGCGGCAACAGCTGTAGTGGTGGCCAAGGCTTGGTGGCGGTAGTAGCTTGAAGTGGCTGTGTGACACAAGAATTTTATTGGCTGTAGGATTGTGACAGCTACAGAGTTCTGTATTTCTGACAGAATTACAGGACTTTTGGATGAATAGGAACTCTTCGTGTGAGACCCCGACCCGATTCCTTTTGGAAGGATTAAGTGTTCGAGTTATTTCGGAACCTCTAGAATGTTTTAAGTACACCCTTGGCACGTGTTCGGGTTCTGTTAAGGCTTGTTTGGCTAGCATTTGGGCTAAAAAAACTAGTTTTACGAAAAAAAACACACTACGCAGCAGTTCGGTCGACTGGAGGGGTTGGTCCAGTCAATGGGATCAAAAGTTTTTGGTTCGGTTGACTGAACTTGGGTGTTCGGTTAACTTGACAGAAGGTTTTTGGCGAATTTTGGCATTTTTCTATAAATATCAATGGCTGAGATATTTTAAAGGAGCTTTCTTCTAAGCAAAGTTTCAGTTCTCTTTGCCTTCTCTCTAGATTTCTAAGGACCTGAGGCTCGATTTTTAGCAATCCGACTGTGGATCCTCGATGTTGGTACCAGGGGCTTTGTATATATCCGGACAGATTCTCGTTCCGACAAGGTTTGATTTTCGAGACTTCGAGTTTTGACTCTCCGAGGTAGGCTTCTAGACCCTACTGCTGTATAAGGGTGTTTTATATAATTATATGTATTTTCACCAAGTAGAAAATGCATAAAATTTCATATTTGTGTTTAAACCTTGTTTTACGGGTAAAAAGTATGTTTTTTGCTTTTCTTGATTTATTACAGTATATGACCTGTGGATGTATGGTTTTCAAAAAGGGAGTTTTGAAAACGGTGGTTTGTGAAAAATGGTGGTTTTTGATAAAAAAATCTCAACACTTGGTGTTTTGGAGGTTTGGAGCTAACACTTGGGGTTGAGTCTCATTTTTGAAACGTTTTGTTGAAAACGGAAAAAAATGTTTTGAAATTTTTTTGTTTGATTTCTATGTTGATGGATGGATCTAAATACATGTATAATGTATTTTGTGGAAATATTTTTCATAGTTGAGCTACGGGACGGTTTTTGAAATGATTCTCTAGATGTACTGGGATAGCGGGTATTTCGCACGAGTTGCCCTCGGTGGAAGTCCAGAAATGTGCGCAATGAAGGTACCTTTGTCCTTTGGGGTAGTTCCTGTAAAGAAGGTGGTAGGTGCTTTTATCCTTCGATTTCAGTCCATAAAGTCATCTTTACGTTATGGTGCTTCGCATAGAACTTGCATTTACCTAACTAGTCCTACGATGTGTAGGGATTAGGCAAAGGAGCAAGAGTCTATAGTTGCTACCTCTGTCCACTTGTGATGGAGTCAATACATAGGATTCATTTTCTTTTTCCTCAACTGCGTGTTCTGAGTGGATTATATTGTATTATTTTCCTCGGCTGTGTGTGTTCCGAGTGAAAAATATCTTTTATTGTTCCTCGGTGTGTGATCAGAGTGGGAAAATAACATTTTGGTTACTGTTTTCTTTAACTGTGAAACGTTTCTGCATTGGTTAAATGCTTGGTTTATGGATGAAAAACTGTTTTAGAGGAGGTTTATAGGAAACTTGGGGTTTTATGATATAAAAGCTTTTTGACTTTGTGGTTGAGTTAGCTCCCACAATATGATGTGCATGGTTTTAATGATGGAAATGTGGGATTTTATGAAGTAAAACCATTTTGAGACTCGAGTTAGCCTGATGGAAAGCTTATGATTTTGGGTAGAGAAAACCTTTTTGGCTCCTGTGATTGAGCCTGTACGCTTGTGATTGTATATCCTGATTTATAGCTTTATAGTCTGTTCCTATTGGGCTTCAGCTCACAGTGTGGGATTTTGCTGTAAAACCTTTTCAGGTAAGCATGGTCCTGTAGGTTGACCAGGTGGTGCTCGGAGGTGGCTGATGACAAGACATTTATTTTGTCTTGATAGGTAGTTTATACCTTTCTGTATATGTTTCATATTGGATTATAGCATGCTGTAAACATATGTGATTATTATGGATGTATGCATCATTTAATGCTTTCGAGAGAATCTTGGGTTGGTTGTTGTTTTCCGTAATTTGTTACTATGTGTTTCATTGATGGGTTCAACGATTTAAAAACGGGATTTTCTAATGGTTTTTGCTTTATATCAGCTCTTGTGCTTCGAGGTAGATTTTGGGAATGGCTGAAGCTTCTTTTAAAACTAAAGAATTTCTTATACAAAACACGTAGTTTGCCTTTAAAGGGTTGGCTTATGGGCTGCAATAGTAGTCTTTTGGGCTACTCTTTTAAATCAAATAAACCCTCGCTGGTACGGTTTTACAAAGGTTGTAGCCTCGTTTTGGCTTTCTAGTTTTAAAACCCGTTTGTGTTTGGGCGGTTATGATGGTTATGGTGGCTTTTTGCGTGACTCGGAATTTGGGGCATGATACTTTGGCTTAAAGAGTTATAGCGAGACCATAAAGTTGGAATTTTGCATTTATTTATTTAAAGGCGTGTATGGTTTATTCAGTTTCTGCTTTCTATTTAGTTTAATTAATTCAGTTATCTGAAATTATTTTTTGTAACGAAAAAATAAAATATTTTTAAAAATTTTTTAATTAATTAATTTTGTTAAAGAAAATTTTAAAATTTTATTTTGTTACTCAAAAACACATTTAAGATGGATTTTAAAAATCTAAAATCTTGAAAAATGTGCCGGTTAATTTCAAATTTTGAATTAATTGAAAGGATTTAATTTAAATAAAATATTTTTTTTGAAATATATGTAACAAGAAATAAAATTAAAATTCTTAAAATTTTATTAAACTTTTTTTATAAAATAAAGAGAATTTATAAAATTTAATTTGTTACACATATAACACGTAAATTGGTTTAAATCGAAATCTTTTGAAACGTGCAGT
The DNA here is from genome assembly GCA_032270985.1 of Heliamphora pulchella. Classification (NCBI taxonomy): domain Eukaryota; kingdom Viridiplantae; phylum Streptophyta; class Magnoliopsida; order Ericales; family Sarraceniaceae; genus Heliamphora; species Heliamphora pulchella. Next base: position 36,396 of record JAULJZ010122048.1, read on the forward strand.
TTTCAAAAATTATAATTTTATTAAAATTAAATATTTTTTTATAACCTTCAAAAATATTTTAAAACCTAAGTGGGTGAGGGAATGTATTCATAGATAAATTTCACGGTCTCTATCACTAGTTTGTAGGTAATATAATTAATTTTGCATGTTGCGATTACGGCTTTTCTCCCAATCGGACAGAATTAATTACGGTATCACTGGTACGAACCTCAGGATTAATTTTGGATAATAGTTAGTATAAATCACTTCTCTGTCTGAATGATTTATTTCGAAGAGATTAATTCAGGATTAAGGGATGGTTTACACTTAGTTATAGATAATAGTATCATCTCCATATGAATAACTGCTATTATTTATAGGATCGAAGTTGCATCAGCTATTTAATTTTACTTGTTATGGTATGTTGCCTAAATAGTAAAAAATTAATAGGAATTGGCTTGTCTAGACAAATGCTGAATAGTAGACAATCGTCCTATCGAGGTATGCTATTCATGGTGTACTAGACTGCTGGTGAGTTCTTTTAAAAAATGGTAGAGGGAATCAAATTTTAAAATTAAACTCAAATTTTTTTTGCTCATCATAATTAATTTTTTTTAATTATTTTATTCTCTAGATAAAAATAGTTTTTAATCCTCTTGCATCTATACTCAAAGAAAATAAACTTATGGGTCCTAATTACATTGACTGCCAAAGAAACTTGATATCTTTTTAACTGCCGAAGATTATAAATTTGTGTTAATACAGATTTGTCCACCAGTACCTAATGAGGGGGCAATCAAATAGGAAACCTAGGCTTATCAGAAGTGGCAGAAAACTGATCAGATGGCTCACTGTTATATTCTGGCATCCATGTCAAATATACAACAATATCAGTATTAGTCTATGTCCAGTATCTATGACATGATTTAGAACGTCAAAAAATTATATGGGGATCAAAATTGTACTACTAGACAAGTGGCCATAAAATCACTGATGAACACAAATATGGCTACAGGAGTCCCAATTAGGAATTATGCTCTGAAGATGATTAGTCTTTTGAATGAATTGGATATCCTTGGAGTTGAAATTGATAGAAAAATCAAGGTTGATATCATACTCTAGTCGCTGCCTAATAGTTTTAAGAAATTCTGCCTGAACTATACCATGAATAAGTTTACTGGAACTACTTAAAAAACTTCAAACAGCTGAGGGTGTTCTTAGGAAACTAAAAAGTGACTTTGTTGTTCAAAAATGTTCTTCCTTTAAGCTAAAAGGCCAAAAGAAGAAAAATATTCAGAAATAGGGAGGCAGAGGTCCAAAGGAAGCTAATGGGCCAAAAGCTGGTATGAAAAAGCCAAAAAATAAGTGTCTTCATTACAACCAGACAGGACACTAGAAGAAATAATATCCAGTTTTTCTCAGCAAGCAAAATTACCAAGATAATTTCTGTTAACTAATTGTTAAAACATGTTTAGCGGTGTTATTTATCAATACCTGGTGTGTAGATACTGGAGCCACTAATCATGTCTGTAATTCTTTGCAAGGGTTCCAAGAAACCAGAAAGTTCAGTGATGGAGAGATATACTTACACATGGGCAATAATACAAGGGTGGCAGTTATTGCAGTGGGAGATGTCACTCTCTGTTTGGTAGAGATAGGTTTTTAATATTAAGAGATTGTCTTTATGTATCTTTCATTATAAGGAATTTGATTTCAGTTTCTAGATTGGTTAAGGACAATTATTATGTTTATTTTAATAACTCTGTAGTTATTACGGATAATAAACGTTTTATTTATTTTGGTACATTAGTGGATAATCTGTATGTTATAACTCCTATCTTTTCCATTCAAACCATCCCAAAATTAATAATTTTCAATTTATATTAATTTAAAATTTACTTCCTTGAAAATTATCAAATTTTAAAATTATCCCCGAATTAAAATTTTCTGGCCTCTACGTACACAGGCGGGTCTAACAATGCTATTAAAAGCTACCGGACCCACTGGCCATATATATATATATATATATATATATATATATATATATGTCAAAATGTAATACCACACAGATAAGCTATCACACGAACATTTAATTACAAAATTAAAATAGAATTTGGTCAACGCTCGAGCAGACTCCACACCGCTTGAGCGGTCAATGCTGGGAGAGAAAACTGAAAAAGGCAACCAAGCTGAACCACCGCATGCAGAACACGTATAGCCCTTATATAAAACATGCTGTTTTACAACTGAAAACATAAACCATACACCAAGAGATACATATACGGAAAGGAATACATCAACATATATAAATATCTCAAAAAAAGATGGGTCCGGGTCTCACAACTCTCCCTCCTTAAGGAGTTTTGCCCCTGAAATTCGCAACAAGGTCACGAGGTAAATAGGTCTAGGTATGTAGCACGCATCCCAAACTTGAGCTCCCATGTCGCTTCTTCAACCCCGTGATGAAGCCATAGGACCTTGACATAAGCAATTGTTCTGCCCCGCAACACCTGCTCTTTTGTATCAAGAATCCTCACTGGACGCTCCTCATAATTGGCATCCTCATCAACCTGCAGCTCAACTCAATCTAACACATGAGAAGGATCAGGCTCATACCTCTGTCGCATAGAAACATGGAACACGTTATGCACAAATGCTAACTGAGGTGGCAAAGCCAAACGATAAGCAACATCTCCAACCCTGTCAAGGACCTCAAAAGGTCTGATGAAACGTGGCGATAACTTCTCGCTACGACCAAACCTCGTCAAACCTCTACGTGGTGAAACCTTGAGAAACATGTGATCTCCCACCGTAAACTCCAAAGGTCACCTCCTCTGATCTGCGTAACTCTTCTGGCGGCTCTGTGTTGTCAAAAGACGCTGACGTATCACTGCAATATTCTCCGTCGTCTCTCGCATTATGTCGGGTCCCAAGACTGTGGTCTCCCCCACATCTGTCTAACACACGGGCGATGTACACGGTCTACCATACAAAGCCTCATACGGTGCCATCCCAATACTGGATTGATAGCTGTTGTTGTATGCAAACTCTGCCAACGGTAGATGATCCTCCCACGAACCTCTAAAATCAAGAACACATGCCCTCAGCATATCCTCCAGAATCTGTATAGTCCTCTTAGACTGGCCATCATCTGGGGGTGAAAGTCAGTATTGAACATCAAGTTCGTCCCCAAAGCCTCCTGAAGACTCTGCCAAAAGCGCAATGTGAAGCGTGGGTCTCGGTCAGAAACAATAGACACTAGCACTCCATGCAATCGTACTATCTCTCTGACATACAACTGACTCAGTCTCTCCACTAAATACTTCACACGGATGGGGAGAAAGTGTGTAGACTTTGTCAACCTATCGACCACAACCCGCACAGCGTCGTGTCCCCTAGGTGATCGAGGAAGTCCTGACACAAAGTCCATCGTGACGTACTCCTACTTCCACTATGATATCGGTAACGGCTACAACAAGCCCGCCAGTCTCTGGTGCTCCGCCTTCACCTTCTGACAGTTAAGGCACCGAGAAACAAACTGAATCACATCTCTCTTCATCCCCGTCCAACAAAACTGACGTCGTAGGTCATGGTACATCTTCGTGCCTCCAGGATGCACTGCAAGGCGAGAATGATGACACTCACGTAAGATATCCTCCCGGCATGACTCTGGCACAAATAGCCTCCCTGCTAATCTCAGACTCTGATCTGAACCCACAACCCATCATGCTGTATCCTCTCCACTGGCAACACGATCTCGTATCATCAGAGCCTCCTGGTCCGTCAACTAAACCTCTAGCACACGTGTTATCAATGCTTGCCGAGTAACTACTGAAAATAAAGTGGCACCCGTCACTGTCTCCCCGAGACATAGATCAAACTCCCCAATCTCTCCAAGCATGTCCCACTCACGTATAGCTACAGAAGCTAACGACCCATGGGATTTCCTACTGAGAGTGTCTGCCACCACATTGGCCTTTCCTGGATGATACTGCAAATCAAAATCATAATCCTCTAACAACTCCATCCATCGTCGTTGGCGCAAGTTCAGATCCTTCTGCAAAAATAAGTATTTTAAGCTCTTGTGATTGGAGAAAATCTCGATATGCTCACCATAAAGATAGTGACGCCATGTCTTCAAGGCAAAGACCACGGCTGCAAACTCTAGATCGTGTGTCGGGTAGTTCTTCTCGTGCGTCTTTAACTGTCGAGAACCATAAGCTACAACCTTCCCCTCCTGCATCAGAACACAACCTAAACCGTCATGTGAAGCATCACAGTATACTGTGTATCCCAAGCCTCCCTTTGGAATGATCAACACTTGTGAGACCCTGACCCGTTTTCTTTTTTTAGCATTTTCGAACGCGCATTATGTGTTTTCGTTACAGCATGTTTTACTGCTTTTGATGCATGATCGGGCTTAGATATGCATGCAGGGTAGGTTCCCGGGGCTGTGGGCCGTTGTGGCGCGATTCTCGAAAATTTTGAAAAAAAGATATTTTAGAGACCTATAAATATCTGGAGTTAGATATTTTCATAAAGATATTTTCCAAAACTTCTCTAGTAAGTTTTCTGTTTTCTCTCTGCCTTCTCTCAAAGTTCTTGAGGACCTGGGGCTCGATTTCTGACGATCAGACTGTGGATTCTTGGTATCGGCATTGAGGGCTACGTAACCATCCGGATAGATTTTGATTCTGGTGAAGCTTGATTTTGCACTTGGATCGAGGCATCGAGTTTTCAACTCACCAAGGTAGGATTCTAGACCCGTATATAGTATAAGTGTGCTATGGGTAATCATGTGTCTTTTTACTGGTTAGATCTCCGTAGATCTAACTTTGTATCAAAATGGGTTTTTGGGGTATAAAACTCATTTTCGGCAAATTCTGTGGATGGAATCAGGTGTCAGGGGTTTCTTTTGAGGTCACGGTGTTAGGCCTAGACGTGTAGACGTTTGCGGATGTTGATTCAGAGTTTGGAAGTGTCGATTCGAGGCTTGGAGCGTTGAACTCGTAGCTCAAAATCATTTTTCGCCGAGGTTCAATTGACTGAACCATGGGGTTCGATCGACTGAAGTGTGGTTTTGGGGTTCGGTCGATCGAACCTATGGGTTCAGTTGAATGAACCGTGTGGGTTTGCATTTTGTGGTTTTCGGTAGGGTGTTCGGTCGACTGGGGGCTTGCGTTCGGTTGACTAAACCTGTGGGTTGTTGGTTTGTGGTTTTGGGTTGGTTCCTGGGTTTTCAATTGGTGTCCTATGGTATTCAATTGATTAATTTATGGGAATTACTTGATTTAAGTACCTGTGGATTCCTTTTGGGGGTTCGGTTGGTCGTGTGGTGGTTATGGGTCGTGTGGCAACCTCGGGTGTTCGTGTTGATGCCATCCTTGGGGATGATGAGTTGGTGAGATGTGGATGCTTGTTATGCGTTGAGTGTTTGGGCCCGTGGTTTCCTTCGAGAATGGGTCTTGGGTTGTGAACCGTGAGGTTTTGGGTTTAGAGTTGGCCTTCGGGCTAGGCTTGGTTTGTGGGTTGTTAGTCGTTCCAGGTGAGTGGAAGACGGGTGCGTGTGGCACAGGAGTTGGTTCTGGGTTATGTGGTGAGTAGTGTTGTGATGTGAGGTTATATGTGGCTATGTGCTTTTATAACTGACTTATGCATGATATAACTATGGTGTAATTATGCATGGATTATGTAATGTGATTTACATGGCTTCGATAGTGTTATGTGTAACGTGGTTTATACTTTAAAACCTAGGATTTTATAGGCATGTGATGTGATTTTTGAAACGTGGCGTTGGTACGTGGTTTTATGTATTAAATCCTAGCTTAGGTTTGCATGTAAGTATGAAGCGAGATAGATGAATGTGTTGTTCTGTAAATGTTAACCTTGGTTAACTCGACGAACGCTGGGGCAGCTATCCCTCGGTTTGAGACCGTTAAGATGCATGCGTTGGGGCGGCAGTCTCTCGGTTCGAGGTCGTTAAGATGCATACGTTGGGGCGGCGGTCCCTCGGCTTAAGGCCAAGAAGACGCATATGTGGGGCGGCGATCCCTCGGCGAGAGGCCGAGAAGACGTGCATGTTACATGGCTTGTATGAACTGCATTATGGGATGGATAGACCAATTTTCAAATTATTTTCAGAGTCGTGTGAATCGCGATCTAAAAACCCTTTTTAACTATTTTCTAGACTCCTGTGTGTGGGTTAAAATATGGTTTGTATCCTCGCTTTCCCTTGCATGTGAAATTATTTTTTAATGGCTTGAAAGAGAGTCAAAAACTGCACTTCGATTTCCTAGCATGTTTTGTTTATATTGCATGCTTGTCTAGTTTCTGCTAAGCTAAGGCTCACGGTGTGGGATGAATGTTTTTAGGTACCGATCGCATCGGGTGATCTGGGTTGCTGAGGAGGCAGAAGATCTGTAGTCTTCCTTTGGTTTCTTTTGTATCATGTATGCTTAATACATGTTTTCCGGCGTTGGGGCTGTGTAGTGTAAGCTTTTGGCGTTGGAGCCTTATGTAATGTTGCCGTTTGGCGTTTATATACAGTGCATGTTTCGTTTATTTTGAGAGTGTATTCTAGGATTGGGTATATGTTTGGTTATTTTTGGGTATTTCACGTGGTCCGAAGTTTGGGGTGTGACAACTTGGTATCAAAGCATTGGGCTCCAATACCTATGAGCCGTGGGAAGAGGGTGCGTTCTCATGTGAGATTGATTACGTGTGCTTGACTTCATGTGTTTAAATGTGTTGATAGCATAAATGTGATAACATGCGGGTCATACGTGAATGATGTGTATATGTGGGCATGGGGGTTGAATCTTGAGAGTGATAGTCCTGCCTTTGGACGTTTGGAATAACAAACTTGGGAGCCAAGTTAGAAACGCGTTTAGTTGACGTGATTTCTATCAGGGAATCTGAGTAGGTTATCCAAATTGACGTGTCATTCTTGTTGGTTCTCCTTGGTATATGTGGAGTTGTTTAGCATGAACCTATGTGGCTATGTGATAGCATGCTAAGTGTTTAACATTTATGTTCATGCCATGTGCTGCGTCTTATATACTGTTTTGCTTTCATATAGATGCTATGTCGACAAGGAGAGGACGAGGCCGTGGTCGAGGCAGTGGCCGTGCTGTTGGCCAAGGGGATATTCCTATCCCTAATGTTGGGGAAGCTAATGCTCCCCAGGGACCGATGGACGCAATGGAGCTGTTGCATGTGCTGGTTGGTTCTATCCAGCAGCTAGTTGCTAGGGGTGAGACGGTTAGGGAGAGAGAGGCAGTACCGGAGGCGAGGGCTATAGTTATGATGCGGGAGTTCTGGCGTATGGATTCGCCTACCTTTGCAGGAGATCCTGATCCTCTTGTAGCGACGGAGTGGCTAGAGTTGGTGACTCGAATTCTGGATACATTGCAGATTGAGGAGGATGAGTTGCGGGTTTCCTTTGCTGCTTTTCAGCTGAGAGGTGATGCTCATTAGTGGTGGAGGTATGCTAGGACTACAGTGGGGGTCACATGGGCAGCTTTTACACGAGTCTTCCTGGAGAGATATTTCCCAGCTTCGAGGAGGGACATATACAGGGAGGAGTTCTACTCCCTTACCCAGGGGCCATGGACATCATGCAGTACAAGGCCACGTTTACGAGCTTGTCTCGGTTTGCACCAGAGGTGGAGTGCACAAATGATTTGCTTTCGATGAGGTTTGAGCGGGGTTTGAGGCCGGCGATCAAGGAGCAAGTGGCTGTGATGGGATATCATGTGTTAAGATAGCTAGTGGAGGCAGCGGCGAGGGTTGAGAATGCTTTGGCTGAGACTCGAGCTTCAAGGGAGGCCAGGACATCGCAGGGAGGGACTGAGGCACAGACTAGTGGACATTTTGGCAAGAGGTAGAGGTCTGCTGGTACTAGCTTTCAGCCATCTGGGTTACCACCACAGTTCTCTGCATCAGCACCATCAGTGGCTTCTTCTGGGAGGTCAGAGTAGAGGGAGTTGATTTGTTACCGGTGTAGGCAGCCTGGACATCGTATGGTGGATTGTCTGCAGTCACGGCAGTCCCAGGGTTCACAGGGGAGGGAGTCACAGATTTGCTTTGAATGTGGTCAGACTTGCCACATCCACAGGATTTGTCCCCAGAAAGAGGGTGCGCCGAGTACAGTGAGCACACTAGAGAGTTCGTTTGTGTAGAGTTGACAGTAGCCTTCCACAGTATAGACTTCCCGGATGGCATGTGGGAGTACATCAGTTCAGCCGGTGCGGCAGCCAACAGCGCCGAGTTATGGAGGACAGGACAGAGTGGGAGTGCCTTGAGTGTATTCTCTTACAGCTCGCGGTTCCTCGAGGGCACTTGTCTTGCCGGAGGATGCTGATATGCCTTTAGTGAGCAGAGGTACTTTCTGGGTCCGCAACTTCTAAATCAGATTCATTATTGTATTTGTTTGGGGTTGGTTATGGATTCCGTGGACGGTGTGTTGCCTTGAGGCTGTGGTTGGTAAGGTTGTGAGGCCGGGAGTGTTGTAGATCCCGAGTCTTTGAGATAATTAGCCATTGTTTAGGATGTCTGACCTTGTTTGACTATATCCTAGGAATGGTTTGGCTAACCATCTCGTGTACTAGTGTTGATTATGATCACCGGGTTGTTTCTGTTGACCTTGAGTTGAATTTCGGGGCTGAATTTCCTTTAAGGGGGGTAGAGTTGTGAGACCCTGACCTGTTTTCTTTTTTTGCCATTTTCGAACGCGCGTTACGTGTTTTCGTTGGAGCATGTGTTTACAGCTTTTGATGTATGATCGGGCTTAGATATGCATGCGGGGTAGGTTCCTGGGGCCGTTGTGGCGCGATTTTCAAAAATTTTCAAAAAAAGATATTTTAGAGACCTATAAATATCTAGAGTTAGATATTTTCATAAAGATATTTTCCAAAACTTCTCCAATAAGTTTTTCGTTTTCTCTCTGCCTTCTCTCTAAGTTCTCGGAGGCCCAGGGCTCAGTTTTCAACGATCAGACTGTGGATTCTTGGTATCAGCATTGAGGGCTACACAACCATCCAAACAGATTTTGATTCTGCGAAGCTCAATTTTGCACGTGGATCGAGGTGTCGAGTTTTTAACTCACCGAGGTAGGATTCTAGACCTGTATGTAGTATAAGGGTGCTATGGGTAATCGGGTGTCTTTTTACCGGTTAGATCTCTGAAGATCTGACTTTGTATCAAAATGGGTTTTTGGGGTATAAAACTCATTTTTGATGAATTCTGTGGATAGAATCAGGTGTCGGGGGTTTCTTTTGAGGTCTCAGTGTTAGGCCTAGACGTGTGGACGTTCGCGGGTGTTGATTCGGTGTTCGGAAGTGTTGATTAGAGGCTTGGAGGGTTGAACCCGTAGCTCGGAATCATTTTTTGCCGAGGTTCGGTCGACTAAACCATGGGGTTCGGTCGACTGAAGTGTGGTTTTGTGGTTTGGTCGACCGAACCTATGGGTTCAGTCGACTGAGCCGTGTGGGTTTGCGTTTTGTGGTTTCCAGTAGGGTGTTCAGTCAACTGAGGGCTTGGGTTCGGTCGACTGAACCTGTGGGCTGCTGGTTTGTGATTTTGGGTTGGTTCCTGGGTTTCCGATTGGTGTCCTATGGTATTCAATTGATTAATTTATGGGAATTACTTGATTTAAATGCTTGTGGATTCCTTTTCGGGGTTCGGTTGGTCATGTGGTGGTTTAGGGGTCGTGTGGCAACCTCGGGTGTTCGTGTTGATGCCATCCTCGGGGATGATGAGTTGGTGAGATGTGGATGCTTGTTATGCGTTGAGTGTTTGGGCCCATGGTTTCCTTCGGGAAAGGGTCTTGGGTTGTGAATCGTGAGGTTTTGGGTTTAGAGTCGGCCTTCGGGTTAGGCTTGGTTTGTGGGTTGTTAGTCGTTTCGGGTGAGTGGATGACGAGTGCGTGTGGCACATGAGTTGGTTCTAGGTTATGTGGTGAGTAGTGTTGTGATGTGAGGTTATATGTGGCTATGTGCTTTCATAACTGACTTATGCATGATATAACTATGGTGTAATTATGCATGGATTATGTAATGTGATTTACATGGCTTCAATAACGTTATGTGTAACGTGGTTTATACTTTAAAACCTAGGGTTTTATAGGCATGTGATGTGATTTGTTAAACGTGGCGTTGGTACGTGGTTTTATGCATTAAATCCTGGCTTAGGTTTGCATGTAAGTATGAAGCGAGATAGATGAATGTGTTGTTCTGTAGATGTCAACCCTGGTTAACTCGGCGAACACTGGGGCGGCAATCCCTCAGTTTGAGATCGTTAAGATGCATGCGTTGGGGTGGCAGTCCCTCGGTTCAAGGCTGTTAAGATGCATACGCAGTCCCTCAGTTCGAGGCTGTTAAGATGCATACGTTGGGGCGGTGGTCCCTCGGCGAGAGGCTGAGAAGACGCGCATGTTACATGGCTTGCATGAACTGCATTATGGGACGGATAAACCAATTTTCAAATTATTTTCAGAGTCGTGTGAATGGCGATCTAAAACCCTTTTTAACTGTTTTCTAGACTCCTGTGTGTAGGTCAAAATATGGTTTGTATCCTCGCTTTCCATTGCATGTGAAATTGTTTTTTTAATGGCTTGAAAGAGAGTTAAAAACTACACTTCGATTTCCTAGCATGTTTTGTTATATTGCATGCTTGTCTAGTTTCTGCTGAGCCTTGGCTCACGGTGTGGGATGAATGTTTTCAGGTACCGATCGCGTCGGGTGATCTGGGTTGCTGAGGAGGCGGAAGATCTGTAGTCTTTCTTTGGTTTCTTTTGTATCATGTATGATTAATACATGTTTTTCGGCGTTGGGGCCGTGTAGTGTAAGCTTTTGGCATTGGAGCCTTATGTAATGTTTTCATTTGGCATTTATATACAGTGCATGTATGGTTTATTTTGAGAGTGTATTCTCGGGTTGGGTATATGTTTGGTTGCTTCTAGGTATTTCACGTAGCCCGAAGTTTGGGGCGTGACAACACTGGCACGCTAGTCAACTTCGTCTTCAGATCATGGAATGCCGATTCATAGGACTCACTCTAAACAAACACAACTCTCTTCCGCGTCAGACGCATCATCGTTGCAGCAAGTATTGCAAAATCCTTCACAAACCGCCGATCGTACCCTGCTAGACCCAGAAAACTATGAATCTCAAAGATGCTCTTCGGTCACTCCCAATCAGTCACTGCATCTGTCTTCGACGAATCCACTGATACCCCGTCTGACGACATGACGTGTCCAAGAAACCTTACCTCAGACATCCAGAACTCACACTTGTCGAACTTCGCGTACAAGCGATGCTCTCTCAAAATCTGTAGCACGAAACGCTGGTGATCCTCGTGTGCCTCCCTAGTAGGTGAATAGACAAGAATGTCACCACAAATACCACCACAAAACTATCCAGATACGGATGGAAGATCCGATTCATCAAATTCATGAAAGTAGCCAGCGTGTTCGTCAGACCAAACGGCATAACGAGAAACACATAGTGACCATAGCGAGTCCGAAAGGCAGTCTTCGCTATGTCCTCGTCCCTAATCCTCAACTGGTGGTACCCTGATCTCAAGTCAATCTTGGAAAAATAGCTCGACCCCTTCAACTGATCAAACAAATCGTCTATTCTCGGCATTGGATACTTGTTCTTCACTGTCACCTGATTCAGCTTTTGATAGTCGATACACAAACGCAAAGATCCATCCTTCTTCTTCGCAAAAAAAAGCAAGAGCTCCCCATGGTGAAGTACTCGGACGTATGAACTCCCTATCAAGCAACTCCTGAAGCTGTACCTTGAGTTCACGTAACTCAGTGGGTGCAAAACGATAAGACGGTATAGATATGGGAGCAGCTCTGGGAACTAGATCAATGGAGAACTCTACCTCACGGCTCAGTGGCAACTCAAACAGATCGTCAGGAAAGACATCTGGGTAGTCGCAAACCAACGGAGGTAACTCCCCTCGAACCCTGACCTCCTCATCCAACATAAAGGCTACAAAGAGGAAACCCATGTTGCCCTGGTTCTGCACAACAGCTGGCATAGATATCAAACCCTCATCCCGGTCTCCCACAAAGCAAAAACAATCTCCCTCAGGTGTACAAATCGTCACCCTCCGTCGATCGCAATTGATAAAGGCACGATAGGTGGTCAGCCAATCCATCCCTAGGATGACATCAAACGTGGTCATGTCTAGAATGAAAAATTCAAACTCTAAGCAACGACCGGCGACCACCAATACGCAGGATCTACAGACTAGATTCAGTGTCACACTCCCACTGACTGGGGTCTCCACGCTCAAAGTACTACCCAACCAATCCATTTCCAACCCCAAAGCAGATGCAAAAGCAGATGATATAAACGAATGTGATGCTCCCATGTCGATAAGGACACTGGCCCATGATCGAAAGACTAGGAGAGTACCTCTAATCATGGAGGTGGTAACAGCAGCATCGGGCACGATCGGTGCTCTGGATGAACTGGGATCTGCAAGAACATAAGCTCTGGCCTACCCACTGTGGCCCTGAACTATCGACTGTCTGCCTGACTGCACTGATGCGCCCCCTACTGTAAACTGAGATAGCTGATGTCCCTGGACTGATGGAGTAACTGATGCTCCAGCTGTGCTTCGTATGCTCCCTCTTCTGGGGCAATCCCTCCTGATGTGCCCAGACTGGCCACACTCAAAACATACCACTGGTCCTCTTCCCTGCACCTACAACTATGATTGAACTGGCATTGGACTACGGCACTCTGCCGCATGATGCCTTAGCTGTTGGCATCTGTAACAAACAGGCACTCTCTGCTCTGATCTACCTGCTGAAGCTATGGGGGGCACGGATACAAAAGACTGTGGCGGATACGACCCCACCGGATGAGAACGCGGACCAGATGTCCGTTGACGCTTGTTCTCCCTGCACCCCTAACCCTGTCCACGTTCCTCTCCTTGCTGACCCAGACTGTCCCTATCTCTGCGCATCTCATTCAGAGTATCCTCCACCTTCATGGCTGTCTCCACTAACTCAGTAAAAACCTACATCCTGAATGCAGCCACTCTATCACGGATAGGGGGCCTCAAACCCCTCTCGAACCGCTTCGCACGGAACTCATCAGTGGACACAATCTCCTGTGCAAATCGGGACAGGCTAGTAAACTCAGCCTCGTACTCAATCACAGTCATCGTCCCCTGGGTCAGGAATAGAAAATCTTCTCTATAGCAATCCCTCAATGTCGCCAGAAAGTATTTCTCTAGAAATACTTTAGTGAACGCCTCCCAAGTGCCTCCCACAGTGGTCTTTGCAAACTTCCACGACATATGAGCACTCCCCCTCAGCTGGAAGGCAGCAAACGTAACCATCAGATCGTCTTCCTCAATCTAAAGCGTGTCCAAAATCCTGGTGACCAACTCCAGCCATTTAATGGCAACCATGGGGTTGGGATCCTCAGAAAATGTAGGAGGGTCCAAACTGCAAAACTCACGCATTGCGATCGTCGCCCTCGGCTCAGGTATACTCTCCCTTCCCCTAGTGGCCTCAACCAGTTGTCAGATAGAGTCAACCATCTCACGCAACAGATCTCCCTCGCCAACAGGTCCTTGGGGTGCATTAGCATCCCTAATAGATCTCCCTCGGCCTCGTCCTCCCCGTGTAGACATAACGCTAAACGAAAGCAATATAACAGAATAAGCATCCATACACCATATTATTGTTAACGTAAAAGACAAATCACAGATAAGCATGGTAACACATAGCTACTTAGATCATGTCAACACATATCTCACATACCGAGGAGAACCAACAAGAAAGACTCGTCCACCTGAACAACCTACTCAGATTCCTAGCTAGAAATTACGTTTGCAAAACGCGTTTCTAACTTGGCTCCCAAGCTTGTTAATCCAAACACCCGAAAGTAAGACTAATCAATTCTAAGGTCCAACCTTCATGCCCACATATACACAGCCAGCTAAACAGGCTATCATGCTTATGTTAGGAAAACGCTATAACAAATGCAATCAAGCACACATACATCCTCACAAGGTGATGTATCCTCTTTTTCATGGCACTTAGGTATTAAAACCGAGAGATCTGATACCAAGTTGTCACGCCCCAAACCCTAGGGTCATGCGAAAGCCCACCAAAACTGTTTATGAAAATAAGGTTTATAGTTGGAAAACCATAAGATACAACATTGGATAAAATCTCCACAGTTTAACTCTCATAAACTGAAAAACATGCATTCTCATACATGAATAAATATATCGCTAAAAGGCGTACAAAACTAGCCTTCTAAAACAGGCACTACTTGTATAAGTACAAGTCCAAAACAAGAAAACTACAGCAAGCTCTCCATCACCACAAGCCTCTAGGTCAACTCCACATGGTCACATGAAAATATTTTTATAACAAAATCCCACACCGTGAGCCGAAGCCCAATAGGAAAAGACAGTAAAGCTGTAAAGCAGGTTATGCAATTATACACACACGGGCTCAACCACAGAAGCCAAAAAGGGTTTTTTTCTCAAAAATTACAAGTTTTTCATCAAGCCGCACGGGCCTCAAAAAGGTTTTAATCTCATAAAACCCACGTTTTCATCCTTCAAACTATCCATATAATCCTCACAAATATCATGCCACAGTTAAGGAAAATCAGTAAACAGTTTTCCTCCACTCGGATCACACAGCTGAGGAGAACATAGTAAAATGAGATCCTATGTACTGACTCTGCCACACATACATAGGTAACAACTATAAACTCTTGTCCATTACCCTAGTTACCACTGAAGGCCCACTTGGTAATGACAAGCTCTATATCGAGTCACAGCAATGTAACCACTTAGTTTACGGGACCTGAGCCCTAGGGTACTAAGGACCCAACCACTCAATTTATGGGACCTGAGCCCGAGGGAGTTGAGCACCCACCCTCAATTTATGGAGACTAACCCGAAGGAACTGAGTACCTACTCTGCGCACGTTTCCGGACTTACACCGATGAGCAATGAAAGCTCAACTCATCACAAACACACCCATTGTCCTGGTACATCTATGGAAAATATTTAAAAACCCATAAAGCAGTTTTATATTGCATGTATAAAAGGATCCAATCCATCCACATGGAGATCTACAAGTATGCAACAACATAATTTCATAAAACTGATACTCAACCCCAAGGGTTAGCTCCAAACCTCCAAAAAGTATAATTTTCACAAAATCCACCAACATCTCTTTTTCAAATCTCCTTTTGAAAACCACGGATGTCAACACACCCGGCTCATGTATAAAACCAAGAAAAGGCGTAAAACCCCTTTTTACCCAAAACCAAGGTTTAAAACATGAAAATCACATTTAAAGCATTTCTACCCAGTGAAAGCAAGTATAATTACATTTATCACCCTTTTAACAGCTGTAGGTCTAGAATCCTACCTCAAAGAGCCAAAAGCTCGACACCTCAAAATCCAACCTCGTCGGAATGAGAATTCGTCCGGATGGATACGAAGCCCACGTCGCCAACAGCAAAGATCCACTATCCACCCGCGAAAAACTAAGCCCCAGGCCACCCTAAAGCTAGAGAGAAGGTAGAGAAACGAAGAGAGTTAAGAGATATGTTGGAAAAATATATTTTTGGCCCAAAAATCAAGGCTGCCAGGCTTTATAGAAATTCGGGCCCAAGACCCACCGCTCGAGCGCCCAAGCACCGTTTGAGCGAGCCCCTTGCCGACATAGGCCCTACCACACCACCGCTCGAGCAGTCAATGCTGGGAGAGAAAACTGAAAAAGGCAACCAAGCCGAACACCTGCATGCAGGACACGTATAGCCCTTATACAAAGCATGCTGTTCTACAACTGGAAACATAAACCATACACCAAGAGATACATATACGGAAAAGAATACATCAACATATATAAATATCTCAAAAAGATATGGGTCCGGGTCTCACATTATAGATCACCAAAATCAATTATTTATTTATGTTTTATGAATTTCACGTATTAGGGATTTTAAAATTTACCTTTTACGGTAAGTTCGAGCAATTATGTGCATCTATACAAATTGTCATATGTTATCATTTGTATCCAAAACCTAGAAGTTGCAGGCACCTCCCATATAAGTTCTTAGAGACCTCGCTCTACACTTCAACACTATATAGCATATCAACAATTACTCCGGCTCACATAAGCTGACAAAAAATTTACCTTGGGTGCCTGGTAAAATAAAATGTTGTGTGTTTGGTTGGTAGTTAAATATGTAGTGTTGGAAAATTTGTTTGGATTGATGAATATTGAACTATACGCAAATCGATGGATGAAAGAGTGCTTTTACCAATTAGCTTATATAACACCATCATTGCACCTCCTTCACTAATTAGCTTATTTCTCACGACATTGTTGGTATTTGTTCATTTACAATGATTCATGCTTTATTTGGGTTGCTGAGAAAATATGAAGGAAACAAAATGATTCATGCTTTATTTTTTTATTTCTGCAAAATCATTATGTATTGTGTTTTTTTAAGCACACACACATATATATAGTATAGACATAGGGGTGGGGGGGGGGGGGGGGGGGGGAAGGATGAGAGACATGTGCCTTTAGGACAAATTTTGAAGAAAAACAAAAAACTTAGACCTAGAGAGAGAGAGAGAGAGAGAGAGAGAGAGAGAGAGATATGTGCCTTTAGGACAAATTTTGGAAAAAAATCTAAAAACATGTTCACTGTGTTTTTTTTAAATTGTTGTGTCAGGCTTTTGAAGCATTTTTAAAAATAAAGATTTATTCTTGCCGAATGCTGTATCATTTATTTTTGAAGATTTGACTGGTGGAGAATTAAACCAAACAATAGTTTAAAACAAATCCACTCAAAAAACTCACTCCAAAAAATAAACCGAAGATATACAGTCCAGTGCAAATCTTAGATGAAGCAAGAGAAACAACATGCCAAAAAGAGCAGTACCTTGGACAATTGTCTTCAGCCATGGGGCTTGCCCGCTGAGAGTCTTGCATTAATTTGCGAGCTCGATGGTTATATAGATGGTTTAAAACCTATTGCTAATGGTTTGACATCTCAATTCTCATAAAGTAATTCTTGCTGGATTGAGAATGTTCATTGGTGTTTGTGTTTTATCTTGCATTTTTTGTAATAGAATCACCGTATTCCAGGTCTCGAAAAAAACGATTGTTGACATCAACCTTATGAGGAACCTGAGTGTTATTTTATTGATTTGCCTGATTAAGAAAACATCAAACTTAATCTAAAAGTCTAAACATTTTGTCACAATATGCAGCTCAAAAGGGGTTCTGTCCCGTACGTGATGCTACTATGAAAGCATCAGGCAAATCGGGATGATTATTTAAAGGTGTCATGCATAACCTCTTTTATTAATTAATTTTTCTTCAAATGCTCAACTTTGAGATTTATTCTTATGATTTCCTGTATTTTGCAGCTATTATTGTTTGTTATAACAGTGCTGCTAAATACAACGAATCTTATTGTAATTTGGTGATATATTGCTGTTCCAGGTATGGATGTTCAACCTGTTGGTGCTATATTGTTGTTCCAGGTACGTGATGCTACTACGAATCTTACTCTTTCTCTCTTTTTCTCTGCCACTGGTATGAATATGTATACATATGTATAAGCGTGAATCTATAGATCTATGAATAACGAAAGTTTTAGGATACGTTTTCCCGATTGAACATTGAATAGTTTTTGTTGTTTCTTCAACATAATTAATTTTTCCCTTCTGATTTTTTAGATATGTGGGGGTATGGGATGGGTTTTATTTGTGGCTGTAGTTAATGCTGTATTTAATGGGTACCCTTTTCCTCCTCCTAC
Source organism: Heliamphora pulchella (assembly GCA_032270985.1). Taxonomy (NCBI): domain Eukaryota; kingdom Viridiplantae; phylum Streptophyta; class Magnoliopsida; order Ericales; family Sarraceniaceae; genus Heliamphora; species Heliamphora pulchella. The sequence continues at coordinate 54,212 of JAULJZ010122048.1, forward strand.
GCTTTCATTGTTGATGAATGTATGAACCTAGAGGAAATGAACTAAGAAAACTGTGTTCAATCTGAACTGGTTGTTTGGAGTTGAGCAATTCATCAAAATTACAATAATTGTTGCAAATTATTTTCTAATGAGTTTAAGGAGTATATGAATAGAGTTTTAAATGAGTTTTATTTTTTTCTTTCTCAATAACAAATGTGTGGCTATTGTGAGATTTTTATCATGGAACTAGACCAAAGTAAAATGATGATTTTTAAATAAAACTTGGAAAAGAAAAGTTCAAAGAAAATAAACTAGCATTTCATCTTAAAAGTAGTTTATTTAATTTGTGTATTGATTGGAATTGAACTAACAAATTTTGGTTCTATATTTGTTTTTTTTTTTTTTTGGGTACTGGTAGGCATTTCTTTAATGGATGTTATTTGTCTTCCATAGCTATTATCAATCTTTCTTCCTTTTTTTCCCTCTTTTGTTGGCATGAGGAATTAGGACCTCTGGTTGTGAAAAGTAATTTTGATTAGGATCAAGAGTTAAATAAATAGTAATTGTTTTTGTTAGTTATATTTTTTTAGGGGTTTTACACGTCCATTACTGATGAATCATTGGTTAGAAATAAGTTTTTGGTTGAATTATTAGGGAAAGTATTAGTGCATGAATTACTTTCATTTGTTTGTCATTGCCATCTAATCTTTGGAAATTGTCTATGCATTTTGGGACGGCGAAATGCCTTTGGCTGTGCATGAATTACTTTCATTTGTTGATTATATGGTAAAAGTTTTAGAGCATGCTCTGTTTTTGTGATTTGCTCCTTTCATTTCTTTTATTACTCTTCATGGTTGATCAAATAAATGTATTATAAAGAGATTATAAAACTTTCGTCATCTAGATAGTTGGCTATTAAATGGTGCCAAGATAAAAAAAAACTTAGCTGAAGTTCTTTCCTATTGTAGAGATCATAGAATGGATATATGTGACATTTTTGTTTTGAATACAAGTTGGCGTAGTTATCAAATGCATGTCTAATGGGATCTTAAATTTATGGATTTGTTTGATCTTAAATTTTTTTAACTGCAGCTTTCATTACATGATGAAATAATTATAAGCCCATTTAGTGGTCACCTTTATTGTAAAAATTCTATTATTTGTTCATTTGGAAATGAATTGATTGAAAAGTTACAGATAGTAACATCTTCCTTAAAGGAGTTCGCAACAATGTTGAAGAGCTGAAGTGCTGTTTCAGTTCAAAACAAATGAAGGTAATATTATTTACACGATCCTTGAATTTTCAATCTGCCGATTGTTGTTTTACGCCTTTGGTTGTTTTTTTTTTAAAAAGTTTTGAGCAAAGCAAGTCATTGAGGGGCTTAACAGAGTCATTGAAAATGAAAAAGTGGGAGGTAGCATTCAATTATTGCCCCAGATTATGCCTTGGATCCTTTAAAGCACAGTATGAGCTGGCTGTGGTTCCTCCAAATATTTCGCCCCAACAATTGGTTACAACAAAAAACAACTAGAGCAAAGCAGAAATGAAGGTAACAAAAGAGAATTTCAAGATAGTGATCAATAGAGGAAGGATCAATAATGGTGTTCAAAAGGGGCAGCGGTGTCAGCGCTAGGTATAACAATTTTTTTATTTATATAGCTTCTTTTTTATGAATTTTTTTGTATGAACATTCTCTTCATTCTTTTGGGTGAGGGGAGTGCCTATGTGGAGGGGGTTGGTGGAACTGATGTTCACTCTTTGTTTGAATTAGTCAATTGGATGTTAAAAATTGCTCCATTTTTCTTAAATTCTCTTACTAAATTAGATGGACTTTACGTGCAGAGAAAATAAATTCTTGGAAGAGCCTACTGCGAAAAGATATTCAGTAGATGTGCTAAAAATGATCTTAATATTTTAGTAAGTTGATCCTCTTAATGACTAAGTTGATTTAAGGTGGTCTGCCTTTTTTTTTTTTACGGATTATTCTTAGAAAAATAAGATTCTAGACTAATTATTAAAATGCACAAGTGATTTTAAAAAAAAATGGTGGGAGTGCCTTTAAGCACGGCTTAACCAAGTTCTTTAACTGCTTTCCATTGAATATTAGCAAGTCGAAGCTTGGTTGCTTATTTTTTATCAGCAAGACCAAGCTTGCTTAACATTTGATATTTTCTTCACTAATATAATATTATAATGTCTATATACCATGATTAGCATTTCACATCTAAAGCTCATGCATAGGGATCATCAACATTTTGACTGGAAAAATAACCATTTTGAATGAAAACTCAGGTAAACCATGCTGCTCCTCCCCATAGAAAACTGGTGCGCATGACCTAAAAGTTGGGGTATGGTGGGAATGTGACTATGTGAGCCTTTACAATCCCAGTTAGGTTTGACAAGCGGTGTGAATTTGATCAAGTCTACCCAGCCCCAACCTGGTCGTGTTGAGTTGTTTGCTATGTTGTTTGTGGCATTGGAAATAACCCATTTGTTATTCTCATGCCAAAATTCAGTTATACTACATTGTTAGTGGCAGCATAAACAATTCATTTGTTATTCTCATGTGGTGATATGATTATTTATGTATGTTCAGAGAAACAAATAGTTGCCTGAAAAATCAAAACATATGTAGTTGCCTGAAAAATCCATTTATGTGACGGCAAATGTTTCCATGTCGTGTTTTATTTGTGCTGATAGTCTCCTTGTAAGCTGAATAGCATTGTTTTTTCTTTGCCTTTTTTGTACTGTTAAGCCCTTGAAATTGAATAAAGTTGAAATTTCAGTTTTGATTAGGCAAGTTATAAAACAGTAATGATTATAATTGCATTCAGAGCTACACTTAGATTTTAAGGTGGCAAGCTTCGCATTTTGAAGGTGGTTACTGCAGGAAATCATTATTTTTTTAGGCATTGACTGATTTTAAATTTTGTTGCAATTTTAGATTTTTTTAA
>JAULJZ010122049.1:0-11182 GCA_032270985.1 Heliamphora pulchella
TTATAAACATTTCTTGCTGAACTCTATCTGGTTGTGTATTTGTTTTGTATCTAGATATCTCATGGAAGCTCACATGGTCATTCAGGGGTGACAAGTAGAGGTGGAATGAATGCTGTTGGAAGCCCTGGATTTAGCAGTAGCACAAATGGAGTTGGTGGTCCTATTCCTGGAATTTTGCCAACCTCCTCAGCGATTGGTAATCGGAGTGCTGTTCCAGGTCTGGGAGTATCTCCAATTTTGGGAAATGCTGGTCATCGGATTACCAGCTCAATTGGGAACATAGTTGGTGGGGGCAACATTGGGAGGAGCATGAGCTCTGGTGGAGGATTATCTGTGCCTGGTCTTGCTTCTCGCCTAAATCTTGCAGCCAATAGCGGTTCTGGAAATTTAACCATACAAGGTCCAAATAGACTAATTAGCGGTGTGCATCAACAAGGTTTATTGCTTTGAACTGGCGACAAAATGTCATGGCTTTAGATATTGTATTTTTGCTGCTGAGTATCATAGCTATGATATTGCATACGAGATCATTTACGAACAGCTTTTTTGTTGATGTATTGACCATCATTTTGACATGGTAGTGCTTAGTCCCTTAAAGCTTCGTTTCTTCTAGAAAAAAGGTGTATTCTTAACAGAACTTCGACAACTTGACACCCCTCAATGTCCAGTTATTGTTGTCTGAGAAGAATTTGATAATTTTCTGTGTAGAAAGCGGAAAACAAAACATTCTTGCTGCTTTTTTTTGCATAAAGATAGATTTAAGAATTTGGACCTCACCCTGACCTGCTAAACTGCTGTTTGATATCTTCCTGTTTCCTTTTACTTATTCACCCTGTACTGATTTACCACAACAAAATGATGATTTTTTTTAGCACATAGGCATAAAAGCTTTCAGCCTTTCAGATTCATGAATGATTGGTTTTCTGAGTTTGTCTTTCACTATTCATGGGTAAAGCTGATGGGGTAGAATAGACAATGCTTAGTTGAAAATTATGCAAGATTAATGTTTTTCTGTCACAAGTTTTGATTGTCGGGCCCCTCTCTGAAACTGGTAACTATGCCCATAAATGTCCACTATTTTGAGGAATTAAGGTCCTTTTCCATAAATTTCAATTATTTTCTGGAATTAAGGTCCTTTTTTGTAAAAAAATGTCAACGGTACAGTTGATCTCATGAAATGGTTGAAAAATTTAAGAAATGAGGGCTGTAATTAAAATAGCTGTTTCTGACATCAGTCAATGTGGAATAGGTCTTATAATCAGGCATTACCTAAATTGGAACGAAATTGCTTAGCTTTACACTATGGAGCCAACCACTGTTGCAGATTTTTCATCCATTTACGGACTACAATTGGAAAGATGTATCTATTGTGTAGTCTATCAAATACACATTTACTTATCTATTCATACCATTCAACTTGCTTTTGATAGGACATTGTTGTGATTGCATCTGGTATCTTTGATATGTTATTCCTTATTGGTGAAGGGTAGGTGTTAATACAATTGATTATTCTCTCTGCATTTTATGAGTTTTTTTTTTTTGGGTAGTTTAAATGGCTTGGAGCATAGTTTTTTTTTTTGGTACCCTGGGACTATCTTTTTTTCCTATTCTTCATCTTCTTTTTTCTTTAAATACCCAGTCTGTCAACTTTTTCTCAAGTATCTTTGCTTCTGGTTAGCTATTGACTTTTAATTGGATGGCCTGGCTGATTGTATTCTGTTGACTGATTCTCTTTGACTTTGTTGGTTAACCATCAAATTGTTATTTTTCTCTGTAAAGATGATGAATTTTTGTTTTTCGCTTATGCTTTTGTCATAGGTAATGATGTTTTCTGGATTCAGCTTCTCCGCAGGTGATTTCTATGCTAGGAAATTCCTATCCTACTTCTGGTGGGCCTCTATCTCAAGGCCATGTCCAAGCAGTGAATAATCTTAGTTCTATGGGAATGTTTAATGATGTAAATTCCCATGATGGTACCCCCTTTGACATAAATGATTTCCCTCAGCTGACCAGCCGCCCCAGTTCTGCTGGAGGGCCTCAAGGACAATTGAGTAAGTTTGGTATTTTTTTATTATTTATTTATTTTTGCGTAGGATGGTTCTCAAGGGTTTACACCTGCTATTAGATGATTATCTAAACCAAAGAATTTCAGGTTCGCTTCGTAAACAAGGTCTTGGTCCTATTGTTCAACAAAATCAAGAGTTCAGCATCCAAAATGAAGATTTTCCGGCCTTACCAGGATTCAAAGGTTGTCACATACTTCCTTTTCTCTCTCAACCCTGTTTTTAGTTGAGTGCATTTTAAGAGATGGTTAAATATGCAAGTTTTTTCTGATAAAGTGGTCCTATAATCTTTCTGTGTCTAATGGTTGCTGAAATGGATAAAAGCTCAGAAGAGAACTTCTTGGCTGATCTTTTGCTATTTTTGCTGCCTCAGATAAACTTGTTCTAGTGTTAAGCATTGGTTTTACATCTCTTGAAGAATTATAAACATTATATATATCTTTTGCATGCATATTGCTCTCTAATGGGCATTTACTACTGTATGAATGCGTGCTGTTCTTGGCAGATGTATATATCAAGTAATGTATTAATGCCTACTATTTTTAACAGTTAATTCCAAGGTCTGTTATGGTTGTTTCTCCCCAATGTTTTTCCTTGGATGATTGATAATTTAAAATTATGATTCTGTGGATTATTTACAGGTTGGTCAAAAATGTGTATTGTGTGGTAAATGCTAGTAAAATCTGACTAACAGTAGTAATCAGCTTGAACGAAACGACCACATCTTTTAAATTTGAGGCTGGAAATTTTAAAATTTTACTGAATGGGAAGTTGATAACACTAGAAGAACTTTCTGAGACGTGTCTCCGACGTCCAGGGAAACTCTTCAGCCTTTTAATACTGTTTTATTGGAAAAAGCTTAGTATAACTTCTATCAGCATCTTGTGACCTTTTTTCTCCATGCTGAGACTTCAGCTCTTGCTAAAGCTAGATGTAACTTAGTACTGAGCTGTTCATGTTGCCTTATAGATCTGAAGTGTTGGCTTAGGAACCTTTCTTGACTATGGGGTATGTGAATTGAATAGGATGTCTTGACAAAATGCAAATGGAAAACATGGTGCTCAGTTGCAATCCCTTGACTGAGACTTCAGCTTCACCTCGGAATGAAAGCTCTTGCCACCACCCTCGTTAATGCCAAGGTAGACTATGAACCACTATTTTCAAGAGAAACCGTGTGATGCTTTATTTATATAAGCTGATGAGCAATCTACAGTAATTGATACCTCAATATGCTGTTAATTTACAAATATTAGGTGTTCTTTTATCTAATAACCACTTAATGTTTTGATAAAGCTTCTATCATATTTGACCACTTGGACGGTAGATGTCTTACCCTAGAATTCAGAACTTCGGAAACAAAAATACCTTATCTTTTTTTTTTTGGGGGCGGGGTGGGGGGTTATTATTATTATATAATTATTATTTGGTGTGTGTGGGTGTATAGTTGTAATGATGTTCCCTAGTTTTATTATAAATAAGAATGCTCGCCTATCTATTAGGCTACGGCTTCCCATTATTCTCTATCTCTTAACATGGTATCAGAGCGACCATTATTTTCTCCTCTATGAAACCCTAACCCTAAGCAGCCACCAGCCTCTCTTCTCCTTCCCTTCAGCCGCCAGCTTTTCTTCTCTAGCCTCCAGCTTTTCTTCTCTAGCCTCCAGCCTTTCTTTCCAGCACCTCCAGCCTCTCTGCTCCCTCCCTTCAGTACCAACAAACCCTTCTCCCTCTCTTTCCAGCACAGCAAGCCTCTCTTCTCCTTCCCTTAAGTGCCGACAGACCCTTCTCCCTCTCTAGAAGTTACCGACAGCCGCTTCTGCTAACTCATGAAACCCTAGCTACTGCTGGGAGTTGCTGACAGCCCCTCTTTCTCACAGCAAGCCTCTCTCTCTCTCTCTCTCTCTCTCTCAGACAGTTTATCTCTCTGCAGGAAGTGCCGACAGCCCCTAGGGGAACCCTAGTTGCTGTTTTGAGGCTCTAGGGGTTGCCATGGTTACCTACTTTGATCCTGCGAGTACTGATAGTCCTAAGGAGAACCCTAGCCGCTGTTTTGAGGGTTTAAGGGATTGTCACAAGATGTTGGAATCTATGGAGATAGTTTGAAGGTATGTTTAGTGGTCCATTTATGGTTATTTAAGATTGTGGCTGTGTTCTATTTGTTGTTGGAGTGGTTGCCTGTGGTTGCCTAATATTAATAGATTGTGATATCGACGGAGAGTTCGATAAGGGTTGGTGACTCTCCAATGAGTATTGAAAGAGGGGTTGGTGAAACTCAAATGAGCACTGATAGACAAGGAATCACGGATGTATTTTCGTCATTCACACGGTTAGTGAATTCGAGATTGACTAGACCACAAACATATGTGTTGTGAAAGAAGAAGGTATTGCTAACGATTGAAGGTATGGAAAAAGAGATCATTTGTTCAACAATCCTCCTGAGAAGGGATCTGATGAGTACAGAAGGTGGAAGAGGGATGACACAAGACTGCTTAGTAAGATGTTGAATTCAATGGAGTCTTCCATTGAGGTTTTGGTGGCTAATGCCACCACTGTTCGAGAGGTGTGGACCATAATCGAGGTGATATTTGATTCGGCTAACGACTTGTCTAGATTATATGATGTGATGCGGAGTATCTTCAGAATACAATAGGGAAAGCGGCTTTTCTCAGATTACTTCACAGAGTTCAAGGTGTTAGCAGATGAGTATGATCGTTTGGTACCTTTTACTAATCGATACGATGTTTTCAGAGAGCAGATGATGCAATTCTTGGTTGTTTGTTTTTTAGCTGGGGTGAACCAGCAACTTAACTCTGCACGTTCACAAATCCTGGATGGGTCTGATATTCCATCTTTTTCTGAGGTCTTCAGGAGGATGAACAAAGCAATCAATAAAGACGAGCCTCGTGTTACTACTGTTGACCAGGGTGATCACATAACCCTAGGTGCATTTCGTGGAGGAGGTAGAGGTGGTTTTTGTGGTAGAGGTCGTGATGGAGGCCGTGGTAATGGAGGCTGAGGTAGAGGCCGTGATGGAGGACAAGGCAGAGGTCGAGGTGGATGTGACATCAGGTCCTGCTACTATTGTGGAGAGTAGGGACATTTACAGAGCTCGTGTTGGAAGTTACATGGGCATCCTACATCTTTTGTGGCCAATGCAGTGGCCAATTATGATGCTCCTTCCTCTTCTTTTGAGAGGAGGACTATAGTTTTGACTCATGAGGAATATGATTAGTTTATTCGGATGAAGATTGGGAACACAGCCGATACTTCTTCAGCCACAGTTGTAGGTAACCCAGTGTATGTATGGCAACCCCCAGATCGTGGGTGACAGACTCGGGTGTATCTGCATATATGACCCACTCCACAGGTACATTTTCGTCTTGTCAATTGACCCCTGGACATAGTGGGGTTATTGTTGCAAATAGAGGAACCTTGGAGGTGAAAGGACATGGAGTAACTGCTTTATCTCTATCTCTTATACTCTCTAATGTTTTACATATTCTTGCTAATCTATTTAATCTGCTATCTGTGAGTCATATTACAAATGATTTGAAGTGCTTAGTAACATTCTTTCCTGATCATTGTGTTTTTCAAGATCTACCTTCGAGGAATACTATCAGTAGAGGACAGGTGGTGGGTGGCCTGTATGTGTTGGATGAGACTTTGGATGTTGCGTACTCCGAGCGATCGTCTCAGATTTTGGATATACATTGTCGGTTGGGCCATCCCTCCTTGCCGAGTCTGAAGAAACTATACCTTCGTTTCAGTCAAGTTACACAGTTAGAATGTGAATCATGTTGATTTGCTAAGTACCTGCGTGTGCTATATGTGTAAGGAATAATAATAGGACAATGAATTCTTTCTCTTTAGTTCATTCAGATATTTGGGGTCCGTGTCTTGTCACATCTTTATTTGGATTTCGATATTTCGTCATGTTTGTTGATGACTATCCTCGGATTACTTATTTTTATTTTATGAAGAAGCGTTTTGAATTACCTACTGTGTTCACTACTTTTTGTAATAAAGTCCAAACTCAATTTGGCAAAACTATTCAGATTCTACGTAGTGATAATGGAGGTGAATATATTGGTGGCGTGTTGGGTACATACTTGCGTACCCATGGGATTATTCACCAGACGTCATGCCCAGACACCCCACAACAGAATGGGGTGACTGAGAGGAAGAATAGACATCTCTTAGAAATTGCTCGTGCCCTGATGTTCTAGATGAATGTTCCCAAAGTTTTCTGAGGTGAAGCTGTATTGACAGCATGCTATCTTATTAATAAATTGCCATTCTCTATCCTACATGATGCTACACCCTTGTCAGTTTTACTTCCTCAGCAGTAGTGAATCAGTTTTTGTTTGATCCCCGCGTTCCCCATTAGCAAGAGGTGTTACGCATTCTTCGGTACTTACACAAAAATCCAAGTAAGGGAATCCAGTTTTTTGATCTTGGACATATGGAAATAGAAGGATACTTTGATGCTTTGATGCTGATTGGGCTAGATGTACATTTGATAGGAGATTTACAGCTGGTTACTTTGTATTTGTTAGTGGGAATTGGTTTCTTGGAAGAGCAAGAAGTAGGCTGTGGTATCCCGGTCTGGTGCTGAGGCCAAATACTGGGTTATGGCATTAGCGACTGCTGAGTTATGTGGCTTCAACAAATTTTGATAGAGTTACACTTCCCTCTTAGAGGATTTGCCAGACGCTGGGTTGATAATATCTCGACTATTTATATTGCCACAAATCCAGTATTTCATGAGAAAAAAAAGCACATTGAGGTTGACTGCCACTTTGTTTATGAGGAATATCAAAAAGGAGTTGTTAAATTTGGGCCCATTCCTACAGGGGAACAGGTGGTAGATATTTTCACAAAATCTTTCCGGGTCTGCGTGCCTCATATTTATGTAACAAGCTGAGCATAGTAGATATATATGCTCCAGTTTAAGGAGAGGTGTTAGTGGTAGCTTATTATTATTATCATTATATAATTAGTATCAGGTGTGTGTGGGTGTATGGATGTAATGGTGTTCTCTAATTTTATTATAAATAAGAGTGCTCGCCTATCTATTAGGGTACGGCTTCCTGTTATTCTCTGTCTCCTAACAGAATAGTGCCAGAGGAAGCTAAAAAATATGTAAATTCCTTTAGAAAATATTTCCCACCCAAATATGAATGATGAATCTTTATAGTGGTAGAAAACTGTGTGAGCTATAAAATGAAAAGTATGATAAATGCAAAAGAAATCAAATTTGTGTGACATAAGTTACACCAAACAGAACTGACTAATTATCGACAAAAGATACATAATAGACGAAGTCACCCTTGGTGGCAATTGGAGATGGGCCTTAGACATCAGTATGGACAATAGAGAAAGGATATGTAGAAATAAATGTACTTTTTTAAAAAGGTAAATCTGACATTTTTGCGAGTTACTACTACTGCACTCAGAAATATCATTAACAGACTCTTTACCTAAACTGCTAGTCAAAACTTAATTTTTTAAAAATTGGGTAAATTACATTAACCTCCCTTAAGGTATTTGATAAATACAAGGACCTCCCCTAAGGTATTTGAAATGACACTGGTATCCCTTCTGCTTCACTTTTGTGTTTCAAATTGCTCATTCCGTTAGTTGCCGTTAGTTGACTATTAAATAAAAAAATAGAATTTACCGAGATTAGTAGATATTTCATATTTTCTTCCCATATTACCTTTCCTTTTTATTACTTTACCCAACCTTGCCTTTATTTCACACAAACACCATTTTTAAGAACTGGAGGACCATGACGAACCTCAACCCTTTTTCTTCACGACATAATCTTTGATCCTATTGTAAGAATCCAAATTTTCCATTTCATTGATTCTTCATTCTTCATCAATGGAGAACAAAATCCAAGACTTAGATTTGATGACCAATGTGATACCCTACCGAATCTTGGACAGACGTGTTCTTACGTTTGAAGAAGAATTCAACGATTTGGGACCAATTCCATTTTCCATTGGATCCATTTCGTTGATTCTACACAAGAACAAGATAGAAAATTTAATGCAAATACCCTGCGCACAATCAAATTTAAACGAACAACCTTCATAAACCTAATAACCCTAGTTTTTTTTTTTACCTAAGTATTGAAAAACCTATGTTCTTGATCTTGGAGGAAGAAATAAGAAAGTGGGGCCGAACCCAGATGCGACTATCTTTGATCTTACTTAAAACTGTGATTCTACTTGTATGGATTTGCCATTTTTGAGGTTAATCTTTGTGAGTTTGGGGTCTTTCTCAAGTCTTTTTGCTCCGCTAGTGGAGTCTCAGGGAAATGTGAATCCTGGAACAAAATCTTCGCCACCGCCTCTATCACCGTCGTCTCCACCTCCGTCATCGCTACCACCTCCACCCTTGGAGTTTTCTCATCCTTCGTACCTTGAATTGCCACCACATGCACCGCCCGGATCGTCTCCGCCGCCGTTTCCCCGGCCACCGCCTCCACCATCCTCTCCTCGTCACTCAGCACCGCGCAAGAGCCCCCCTTGCACAACTGCGAGATCGCCACCTCCACCAAACCACAAAGGGCTGAGCGATTCACGTCGCCAAAAAAGCTTTGCAAAATCAAGGCCGTCGTTTAAACAAAAGCCCAATTTAGGGAAGAAAATCGGATTAATATTTTCGGGCATTGTGGTGATCATGCAGGTTGGCGTCGTGGCATTTTTAATAGTCAAGATACGGCAACTGTTGAAGAACAATGATATATATATCGAAACAGCAATGCATTTGACAGATCTTGATCAACCATTTCCATTGATTCTCTTGCTTTCTCTGAGCTTATTACAGAGAGCTTAGTTGGAATTAGGGGAGATTATGGGTGGGATTTAGTTTTTAGTTTTATTTTTTATTTTTTAACTAATAGAACTTTAATTAACTACAGGGGCAAAATAGTAAAATGTTATTTTTGATTAACGTCATTTACTCAACAAGTCTGACATGGGAGGCCAGTGTCATTTCAGATACCTCAGGAGAGGTCCTTGTATTTATCAGATACCTTAAAGAAGGTAAATATAATTTACCCTTAAAATTTTTTAAACAATCACTAGACAAGTGTCCCAACCGAGAATGCCAAAGGTAAAAAAAAAAGAAGAATGTTGATATTAGGAAAAAAAAGACATGACAACAGTAGAAACCACTGGAATATGTAAGCTCTCCTGAATGTAAAGGTCACCAACTCTACGCCCGATCCCAATCTGCTTATGTGATGTTCATTCCTGAATAACAAACTAGTGGAAGAAAAAATGACAACAAAACTAGAATCAGAAATCTGACTAATAGATATTAGACTAACAGATAACTATGGTATATAAAAAACATCAAGAATAGACAAAAAGGACGAGGTGGAGGGGATAACCGAGCCAATAGAAACATCATACATAAAAGAACCATCGGCAGTGCCAACAGTGATAGGAGACGAAGGGCAAATAAAATTACGAAGACAAGACAAATTTGATGTCATATGGTGGAATGAACCAAAATCAAATATCCAAGTCGATGGAGAAATACCTGAGAAGTAAGAATTATGAGAATCTAAATGAGAAGTAGTCATAAAAGCATGTGACTAATTCCCGGAAGATGCAAGCATAACCTGGGATAGAGGAGAGGCCCAATAGATGAAGGTGTGGCAAGAGCAGCAGGGGTTGACAGATCAGTGTAAAGGTATGCAAGGATATATGAGAGGAAGAATGGCCTTTCTGTGCCAACTTAGGGCATGCAATCTTGTAATGGCCCATCCGATGGCAGAAGTTACACTCATCCATAGAAATCGATGATTTTGGCTTTCCTATTACCTGAATCAGATGAGGAGAGGGAGTAAGCAGCAGTGAAGGTCGAGAAGTAACACCCACTGATGAGGATGGATTGACAAAGACTAGCTAAAGGGAATGACCATGTGAGCAAGCTTGAACTGTTTTTCTTCTGCAATAAGCTCACGAATAGTCCAATCAACAGAGGGCAACGGGGAATGATGAAGAATGGCGCACAAAATGGCTCAAATTGATCATAGAGTGCCATAGGAAACTGTACTAGCATCTACTTTTCTCAATACTGAATATAGCTATTGGGGAGTTGCAAGTCGGAGGGTTCCATAAGTGCCAATTGATCCCAGTAAGTTGTTATCTCATTAAAGCATTCTTCGATTGATTTGTTATTTTGCTTGGCATTTTAAATAGCTATCTCTAATTCATATTGTTTGGCAAAATTGGATGCAAGATACATATTCTGAAGATAATTCCACACTTACTTGACGGTCATATATTTGGAGAAATTCATGCAAATACTTGGTTCCACATAATTGTGAAACCATGTACTCGTGCATTCTTCATCTCCCAAACTGCAATAGGTGAATCATACCCCTTAACCTTATGATTTATAGGTCGGACAGTTGAGCCTGTTACATACCTCCATAGTCCTTTTTCAAGAAGGAAGTTTTTCATAACATTGGGCCAATATAAGTAGTTGAATCCATTAAGTCGGATGGTAATAGCCTGGAATTTGTCTTCAGACATGTCGAAGGAAATGACAAAGAATAATGCGAAGCAGATGATCAAATCAGTTCTGAAACAAATGGAATCAACCAAGGACAATGAGCTCAGTTAACAACACCCTATATAGAAGGAAAAAACTAATACAAAGATCCAATAGCAAGGATTAGCTGGCAAACAACAGTGTGCGAAAACTAGATCTAAAGAAGGGAAAAAGAAAAACTCCAAAAAGATTCCATCGGTGGTCACAAAGGTAGCCGAAGGCTCCGGCGAGAGTCGTCGGAGATTACAGAGACCGAAGGGAGTCTCGTCGGTGGTTAGTGAGCCAAAAAAAAGGTTGTAGTTGGTCACAGAGGCAGAGGAGAGCCTTGTCGGTGATCGACGAACCAAGAAAAGGGCTCACCAGTGGTCGTTGGAGTTTTGTTGGTGGTCGTCAGTAGTCGCTGGACCTAGGGGAGGGTCAGCAATCGTCGTCGGTGGTTGCTAGACCGGGAAAAAGGGTCGGTGAGGGTTGTAGAGCTTACAAAGTTTGCCAACCAAGGAGAAAGGGGGGTTGCAGAGATCTCAGTGATTGTCGGAGCTTTG
>JAULJZ010122060.1:0-11182 GCA_032270985.1 Heliamphora pulchella
TAAGGAACTACGTACACAATCTGATTGATCAGAGCTGAAGAACAATTTGGTACGTTATTCTTCCCTCCTTCTTTATAGGTGTAGTTATAGTGATATATATATATACGTATATATATATATATGTGTGTGGATAAGTATATGTATATGTTATGGCAACGGAGAGAGAGATTTTGTTCAGCTCCGTACGCCATCTTTCAATGTTTCTTCTGGAATAATGGCATGTTGGCAAGGACGGAGGGACGTGAGGGCAAGTGGGGGTAGATGCCCCCAGTCACATTTTGAAAATTTTTAGTTTTACCTATATATTTCTTAAAAATAGAATAATTATGCTCCCACTGAATTTACATTTTGGCCCTCATTATATTTTACTTTTAACTCATTTATATATCTAAGATAAAAGACAAGATCACTTACCCATTTTTACATTTTACTCGCGGGGTCTTCGACAGACACAGCACCGTCGCAAGGCCCTCAATCACAAGTTCATCCCCATGGCGCCGTGGTTCGCCTTGCATCGCCGCTAGCCTCAGTGCCTCACGTCGCAGTGCTGCTCACCACTCGTCAATCTCTAGATTAGATCGTTAGAACTTAGAGACAATTTTTTTCTAATTTTTATATTTTATGATGCCCTAAATCCAAGTTATGAATTTTTTATTTGATGAACCAGAATTGATGCTAAAATAAAATGTAATTAATTTTTATTTTGCTTGTTACATTTGGTGCACTAGTGAGTTGTTACTCGTGAAGTTTTTGTGGAATTTTTATTGAATTATTGTGATTTGTGCAAGTGTTGTTTTGTTACTAAATTTTCGTAACTTTGGGGGGGGAGGGGAGGGAGGGGAGAGGGGGGTGTTGGAGGGAGGGAGGGAGGGAGGGAGGGGAGAGGGGGGGTGTTGTTGTTTGAGAAAGAGAGAGATATTTAATAGTATTAGTGCTCAATGGATACATAATAATTTGCTTGTCTATATTGAGAGAAAGATTTTTAATAGTATTTCAAATAAAATTATCGTGTATCGTTTTTAAAATATAAAAAGTTGTCGTGGTCAGTTGTAAGTTTAAATTTTATATTATAAATAGATATGAATATTTTGAGTAGCATTTTAATTTATTTATTTTTATAATTATCAAATAAAAAATATATTTATAATTTTAAAATTATGCCCCACTCAATAATAATCCTCGCTCTCTCCGTGCATGTTGGAGACTTGACTTGGAGGAATGTTTTAACGAATTTGATCAAGTGAGAAGAAGCTTGTATATATATAAAATATAATATTTGAAATTTGAAACCCGAGTAATTATTCGGTAGTTGGAGAGTATTGTGTGGGTGTTTGGGATAAAGTAATAGCTTAGGTCTACTTTGAGAACTTGACTTTAAGTTAAATTTTTTATTTAAAATTATTTAAAATTAAATAACCAATGGTGACTTTAATGCAACAAACAATAAGCTAAAAAACTTCATTTAAAATGACTTTAAGTTAATAGGTAAAAAACGTGGCTTGAAGTGATTATAAATTTGTAAAATTTATTTTTAGATAACTTTATATTTAATATAGATCTTGTTTTATAAATTTTGACGAGTAAATTTTAAAATCTTAATTTTTATAAAAATAAATGTGCATAATAGAAGTTATGATATTTTTAAAAATTATAAAAAAGTAGGTAAAAAATCAAAAAGGTTAGAAGGTTAAAAGCATTCGGGTTGCGAAACGAGGTTTTTTGGCTGAGCTTTAAGCAAAAAGACAAAAAGCTCCGCTTAAAGCCGGTTGCCAAATGAGGCATTACAAAATATAGTTTGTAGTAGAAGTTGTGAGTATTTTATAAATATATTAATTTATAGCCGAAATTAAGAAAAAGTTGTTATAATTTATTACAAAAGTTGTGGATATTCAAAACATATTGTAACTTATTACTAAAATTAATAGTAGAAAGTTAAAAATCAATCCGAGAAGCTTCTCCAAACCTACTTGTGTAAATTTTATGTGGTATTTGCATTTAATATTACGACTATAATTTTTTTATGTAAATATAATAACTTATTTTTGTTAGATGATTAAATATTTAGAATAGCTGCTTATTTATTTACTTGTTTTGTTTATTTTTGTTTTTAATAATTTTTTCATGCTTTAGTTAAATTATTTTATTTTTCAACTCCGATTATTGAGACAAGTCGCAAAAGTAATTTTTTATCATATAAAAAAAATTATAAGCCAAAATTTATATTGCTTATTTTCATCTTTAATAAATTTTTAATCTTTTGATTAATTTTTTTATTATTTCGGTTCATCTCATCAAAACGATGAAAAAAAATAAAAAAAGACAAACTAAGTAAAATTTATGAAAAGTATCCCAAACATAGTCATAATATGAATTGCTATCGTATATGTATTAAGGAAATACAACCTATCAATGTTACTTAAGTAATTTGCCTACATAGTTCTAGAATTTTTATGACGCAAGGGTTTATGTAATGGTTCATTCTAAGCATGTTTTTTCCCTTGTGGAGGAACTCTACAGATTATAAAGGGAATGTTTAATAAAAATTATAATTTATAGTTAAAATAAGAAAAAAAAAATATAAATTATAGTAAAAATTATAAATGTTTAAAAAAATTTGTAACTTATAACTAAAATTAATAATAAAAAATTAAAAACTATTAGCAATAACATTTTCAAACACCCCTATTGCACCGCAAGCCAACGTGGTAAGTGTTGATTGGAGAAGTTTTTTATTTTATTTTTTTTTGGTGAAGCTTATCTTTGTCGCTAAGCATCGGTGCCATAACTCCTGCAAAATCGATTTGCAGAACTCTACTCCTGCTATGTTTCTCCTTTTTTGTTAATCTTCCTTCTAATCTAGATATTATTTGAAATCTGGATTTATATTATGTATCTGTATGTTGCTGTTACATTCACAATAAAATTTGAAAATATTTTCTCTAAAATCACAATCTGTGTCAAATCCATTCAAAGGGGTTCAGGGGAGATGAGGGGAGATGAGTGGAGAAACTAAGAGAGTTGGGTATTGATTGAATGAAGTACTTTGAGATAAAAGTATTTGTGCACGTTCTTATTCTTCTTCTAATTATTATTATTTAAAAAAAAAATCATTGAAGATGGCAAGAATGCAACACTTGATTATGAAATTTAAGAGTGGGTTAATTTGTGTAATTTTTAATCAAAAGTAATTTATTTGATGAGGATGTAATTTATTACCCGTGAATAATTTGTTTTCAACATAATTTGTTTAATAAATATTGTTAGGAGATATATTGAATTTCAAGTGGGTCTTAGAGTTTAATGGAGATGATACTTGTTTGGAGAGATATGTTATTAAAAGAAAACAATCCAAGTATAGGATTGGAACATTCGTTATTTTATCATGAGCATGATCCTATGTTTGGTTTAGCTATTTTTTTAAGGTTTTTTTTTTAAATTCTCTTAAGAAATTCACTTGTTTGGTTTCATGTTGTAATTAATTGATTTTTTTTTTACATATTTTCACATCTATTTTTTTTATAAAAAACCAAAAAGCCAAAAAACATATAAAAAAAGGTAGGCCAAACAAGTTGAATATCAAGTATGCACTCCTATTATTGTAATTTGCTTAAAATTATTTTTTTTATGTAATCCATAACCATTGAATTTTTATTTTTAGATCTTTAGGAAGATCAACATTCATCATAAAAAAAAACATGATATGTTAACTAGTAATTCTTTAAACATTGAGATGAATAGCACTCCAATATTACCAAAATGATATGATGAACTTGTCACAAATAATATGTCATACAATTGTAGTTTAACCTATATTTGAATATTTTTTTTAATTAATTAGTGTGTTTAAAACTATTTAAACATGTTTTGTATTTGAATATCTTTTTACTTAATTTGTGTCTTTAAAATTATTTGAGCTTATTTTGTATTTAAATATGTTATGAAGGGAAACTATTTGAATTCGTCAATGTCGCCACATTTTGAATACATATATAATGAATTATTGTTAAAAGTGATTTGTGGTTTCGTTAAGCAACCCAAAAGTTTAAAATGTGGTACCAGAATTGTCAATAGTTACTTTATTTCATTAATTTTAAAAATAAGTTAAAGGAGTGTATATAATGTGTATAAATCTTGTTTGCTTAGAAAAAAAAAAGTTTTATAGAGATATCAAATAGGTTAACTTAAAAATTAATTTTTTTACAAAAAAAATTAATTTTTTAGGGATGTCAAATCGGGGTTTATTGATTTTTTTATATTTAATAAAGATTTTGGCATCATTTGATCAAATTATTATGTTTTTTTAATTTTTTTTGTTTTTAGTAAGATTAATTATTTCTTTTTATTTTTTTATTAAAACAAAACCAACACTAATTCTTAAGCTTAGCCGCAATGATAAGCTTTACCAAAAAAAAAAAACATAATAATAACTGCGGCAATCAACTTGAGTGCATGGCAAATAAAAAGATTGATTTTGTTATACGTTGCTGTAAATGCCACATAGGCACTGGGATGGACAGATGGGGAGTGAATTGGGGTAATTGTATCTTCCAAATTTTGAAAAAAAAATTACACTTATAGTAGTATTAATTTAAAATATTTTAAAATTATATAAATTCGCTCTTTAAAATTTTTTTTTGAAAACTTTATATATGTCCTAAGAACTTTAGAAGAAACAATTCATCCCTCCTAAATTAAAATTATGCGTCCGTCCTGTATAGGCAAACGGTGCAATATGCATTGGTTTGAATGATAACACTAGTTTTACTATTACTGAAATTAATAACTTATATATTATAATTTAGAATAAAAATTATGAGTATTTAATAAATATATTAGCTTGTAGATAAATAGAAAAAAAATAGTTATATTATAACAGAAGTTATATATGTGTAAAAAAATTATAATTTATTATTAAAATTAATAGTAAAAAGTCAAAAATTAATCCAAAAAGCTTGGCCAAATACCCCATTAATTATTAAAATTGATGTACATCTATAACCATTTTTAGGGTACAAGTATCGGTTCTGAATTTCTGGAGAGAAGAAAAAGTAACAAAAATAGAAAAAAAAAAGAAATATATATTGTAACCCATTTTCTTTAGGACATATATATTTGCTTAATAGACAAATTGCTGGGATAAGTATTATGGGATAGATGAGCATTTACTCAAAAATTTAGTCTCTGGTTGGTTATGAATAAGTATGTGGATTATTTTTAGAAAATACATGGGTCCTATATATATATTATTTAGTTTGTTACGGGAACTATTTAATTTGATGATTTATATTGAATATATAAAATTAAAAGAGAGATAATTGATATCACAAGAAAGCCAAAATTGCAGAGTCTAGATTTTTTTTTTGATCAGCCAAAAAGAAATATTATTAATGATAAAGAAAAGCAACTAAAGGGAGGGACTCCCTTGCATAGCCTAGATTGCTCCAAACTTTTTTTTTACTATATTTAACTATTAAAATCATATTCAGAATCAAAGACTATTAGCGACGAAATAAATTTTAGTCAACGAAAGATATACATTTGGTGATCAAAATTAAATTTGGTCTGTAAAAGTTTTAGTGCTAATGCCATTTTTTTTTTTGGAGGAATGATGAAAAGTCTTTTGGTGATCAAAATTTAGTTTGACGAGACTATGTTTAGAGACTAAAATATTTTTATTAGCAAATGATATTTAAAAAAATATTTGTTAATTTATTAATCATTGGTGTATTTCGTTAATAGATAAATTTGACATATTTTGTTAAAAGTCACAATTAGAATTTGTCACATTCTAAAAAAATAGATAATAATTAATTCTCAAAATTTAATTTGACTACAATTCAAAATATCTTATTCTAAAACTAGAGATGACAATATATTAGTTCTCAAATTTCTCCGTTAAACTAATTTTTTTTAAAAATAACTAAACCAAATAAATGAAAAAACGCAAAACGCATTAAGACTGTGTCATCTAATGGCCAGTATAAAGATAAAAACTAGTTTTTTATTTACTAAACTTTATGAGATTCTAAGTAAAAAGGTTAAACAATAACTTTTAATCACGAACCAAAAAGAAAATCGAGTTGAAAATAAAAAAATTAGTTCCCCTCTTAATTAAATTCTTGAATCCACCGCTACATAAAAAGCTCAATAAATTGCCGTTTTAAAGGGTTAAATAAAGTATCTATATATATATATATATATATAGAGGCTTCTAAAGTGGTTTGTTGCTGCAATTCAGTACAAGGATATAATGCTGGAAGTTCTAGGTGCCAAGTAATAATGGGATTAGTTGTTAAACTAAAAGTTAATGAAGGGTAAGAAAAGAACTGGTTTACTAAATTACTTGTAATTACTCATGCTTAAATAATAAAAAAATAGGATGGTTTATATATATATATATATGTGTGTGTGTATACTTTAACTAGTATATATATTACGACTTAAAAAGATATTTAAATGTATAAAATAAAAATATACAATCACATAATAAATACTCAAAATAAAATTGTATACAATAGTTAAAAAGTAAACATAATTTATCTTTAAAATAAATACTCAAAATAAAATCTTTTACCAAATTTTTCATAAAATGTATTTTTTTTGACTTTTTACACCTTTAATTTTTGTTAAATTTTCTAACGAGAGGGAGTGACAAAAGCTAGACTTGACATAAGAAATAAAAAAGTTTAATTTTAAATGAAGAAAGGAGGGAGAAGGGGATAAAAAGGTGTAAGAGAGAAATGTAAGTACAATCTTTGCTTTTAATGATGTTATATACACAGATGTCGCGTTAAATAGTGTTGTAAAATGTAAAAGAGACTGGTAAATTACTGCACAAAAGGTACTTTTTAACCAAAATAATAATAATAATTAAATTTAATTAATTTTAATTTCATTCTATTTAAAAAAATAAAAATAATAATACGCAAAAGAGATTAACTTACTAACGGTCCTTCAGTGAAGTCAGTTGTGTACGGATAACTAAACAAAAAGCGTCAGCAAAGCGTCACATCAGGTTCTTTTCTTTGCAAAGATTAATGCAACCTTATTACGAGTACTACGTCTAGCAACATTATAGGCTGGTAGTGAATAATTTTTTATTTGTTTATTTGATTTTAAATATTTTTATATTTAATAAAATTTTAAATTATTTAATTAAATTATTATATTTTTTTTTGATTTCTCGCATTCAATCGAGTTAAAAAAGTAATAAATTTTAATTAAAATATAAAATAAATTTTAAAAAACAAAAATAAATTAAATAAGCCAATAAACTAAATTTATTGTTACTTATTTTTGTATTTAGTAAATTTTTTTTAAAATTTATTTTTTAAAACTTTTACTTTTTCAGTTTTTTTCATCGAGTCAATTAAAAAAATAAAAAAATTAATCAAAAAAATAAAAATAGACAAAATCTTAAAAATATAGCCCAAACAGAGCCAGATGCTGGGAGTTTGCTGTGAGTTGTGGGCAAAATAATTTAATTTTGGATGAATTAACTACGTGATGAATTTAAAATAATAAACGATTCTGATTAAATTATAAGATACATATCAATCAAATTTTTGCTCACAACACCTTGAGTAACTCACATGAGGCTCCCCATATGAAGATCTTCCTCTTGTTTTCATACATTGACTATCTTGACTATTTTTGTTGGATGTTTGTATGGAAACTTGGCCCTATTAGGAGGAGGAAGAGGAAAGGAGGTGATCAAATGTGTAAAGGGTGTATGTACCTGGGTAAAGTAGTTTTGGTTAATGTCCAAAGCAAATTAACTTGCGCTTTTTTATTGGTTGTCCGTAAACAACTAACCTTATGAAACGATGGTAAGTTAATCTCTAATTAGAATTAGTCAATATAATTAATCATGGACAGTTAAGGATAGGAAACAATAAATTTCATTAAATGCTATGTATATTTTTCTACAACTAAATTAGTTTTTCTTCGCTTTAATTAGGACTCGCTAGAGAACGTGGAAATGGCCCTCTAATAATGAATCGAGATGTGCTTAATCTAATCTTGTGATACCCTATTTCACATTGGTGGAAGAAAAAAATTACATCTGGTATGTAATGAAACATGTGGGTTATTACTAATAACTTGGGTTTAAACATTTTGGCCCGCGTTGTTAGACTTTTTATTCAAATTATTGGGCTAGTAGTCCACTTGGGTCTTTACAAATAGTATCAGAGTCGATCCTAGTACCCATATAGGGCACTGTGGTGGTGTGGATAGAGGAGTAGAGGCTCCAAAAAGAAGTAAAGGCCCTAAGGTTGTATACATTGTGTTCACTTATGAGTTGCTATGTGTCCCCTTGTAAACTGCTATCCACATCCCAACTAAGGGTATAACTTGGGTCATGCGATGAAGGCATCGCGTATTTCAATGAGGAATATTGTGATACTCTATTCCACATTGGTGAGAGTAGAAATTAAGTCTAGTATATAATGAAATATGTGGACTACTACTAATAACATAGATTTAAGTATTTTGGACTGCGTTGTTATACTCTTTATTTAAGTTATTGGACTAATAATTCATTTAGGTTGTTATCAATCTCAATACTCTAAGATATTAAAAAAAACAGAAAATATGTTTTATCATTGTTACTCTTATTTATGTTATGAAGATGGTAGTATACAATGGATCATACATTGGTGATACGTGCTGTGTGTGTGTGTGTGTTTTCATGATCCAAATTATTTATTATATAGTATTCCCTAATTAGATACGAGATATTCTATTTCACATCGGTGAGTGATCGAAATTTAATCTGATATATAAAGAAATTTGTGAATTACTACTAATAACTTAGGTCCTATGAGTATCGGAGTCAACCCAGGTCCTATGACAAGTTTCGTGACGGTGTGAATAGAAAAGTAGTGGCTTTAGAGAGAGATAAAGATCTTGAGGTTGTATACTTTATGCACGTTAATAGGCTGTTCAATGTCTGCTAATTGGTTGCTATCCACATCCCAACTATGGCTACTACAAATAACTTGAACCTAAGTTTCGGGCTGCGTTGTTAGGCTCATTATTCAAGTTATTGAGTTAGTAATTTATTGAGTCGTTACAAGATAATTCATGAAAATAATTGAATTAATTGGAGATCAATAACTTTATAATTAAATCACATGTTTAAAAATAAATGAATGATAAATATAATTTTGTAAAAAAAGTTAAACAAATGTTATGAGATCACATGGTTACAGATAACAAACTAAATTAATTTTTTTATATGAGCTCTAAAGTTAACTAATACTACAAAATAAATAGTTTTAATTAAAAATATATTAAAAAATAGAAAATTTTGGTATAAGTCTAAATATCAGTTGATATTTAATAATTGGTCCCTCGAATAGTTTTATGGTAGTTTTAGTCCCATACAAACAATTTGTTATGAAAATACCATTGTCATTGAGAATCTTATCCTCGAAATGTTTGAAATGAAAACTGTTATGAAATCGAATGGTCGTGAAGATCATGGAGCAAATCCCCCTATTATCAGCATTAGCCACCGATTGAAATTCTCTCAGTGTGTGTTTTACTCTCTAATCACAAACCGTAGGATACTTCGGCTACATTTTCGGAGAAGACAAAGTGATACAAGAGAATTTGACAGCGCAAGCTTCTCCAGGGTTTGATTCGTAGGTTGGAGCATTGTAAAAGCTTTAATCATTAACATTTCAAATATGTGGATAAGTTTTAGGCATCTTGGTCATTTGAGGTTTTAGGCATCTTGGTCATTTGAATAATTGTGTTATGTTAAATATTTCTAGTGTTTATTCATTCATCTATAGATAAACTGCACACACAAACATTTAATAATTTGTCATATAGATAATGATATATTTATCAGTTACGTATGTGCTGCGGTATCTTAACAACTGTATTGCAAAGTATCTACCGATTAGGGGAGAGCACGTGTCGATTCGGTTCGAATTTTCACTAAACTCGGCATCCAAACCACTATGGTCGGTTGAAGAATATTCTAAATTGTTGTCGACCGCCCATTAGTTTAGGGTGGTAGACGGTTTCGGTCGAGTCTAGAGTTGACATTGCTGTTTGCTGCAGTACGTATCTTACCTTAAAAGTTGCCAATGGTGATGGCGTCTCGATTCTGAGTGTTTTGAATAAAGGTTCCTCACAGCTTTTATTTCCCACTGTCAAGCAAATAAACCAAACAAAATTACAAGATGGAAAAACCAAAAAACCAAACAAAATCACAAGATGGAAAATTTGAGAAAATACCTACTTACCGAGAGAGAGAGAAAGAGAGAGAGAGAGAGGCGAAGAGCTGTTACGCTACTCTGCTCTTGTTGATGACTCAATGCGATGATGTCGATGGATCATGGAACTGTGAAATTGTGGGAGCTGAGAGGAAAAATGGGATTAGGGTTTGGGATTTGGAATGGCAAAAGGCAGAGAGAGGAGAGGTAGAGAAATCAGTTGTCTTTTCCTAGGGCAGAGAAATCAGTCGGTGGAAGTAGAATCATAGGAGACTGGGAGAAAAAATGGGAAATAAGGAGGAATAGCAAAGGATGGCTGGCGTTTGGATTTCTAAAATTAATGATATTTGGTCGATTCGAGTTACTCGAGTTTCATATTATGAGACCCGATATCCGATCATGACCCGACTACTTTGAAACTCCTTCACCCGCTTTCGATTCAGATAACATTGAAGCCCGACCAAAAATCTCCCTCACAGTTCGGGTTTGGGTGGGTTGGTCGGTTTCACGGTTTCTTACTCTTCCCTACTACTGATACATTTATCAGTAACGTATGTGTTGCAATATCTTAACAACTATTTTGCAGAGTAGCTACTGATACATTTATCAGTTACGAATATGGTACGATATCTTAATAACTGTGTTGCAGAGTCACATGGGTGTAATTTTGGCCCGACTGTGGTTCGGGCTGGCCTAGCTGTGGTTCAGGTGGCCAAGCCTGGCCTGGGCCCGGCGGGATCGCACCAAATCTTCTGGTTAAGCCAGGCAGGGCTTTTTTGTCCGGAGGTCGTTCTAGGCCCTAAGGATACTGGGCTCGGGTCTCGAGCCTAGGCTTTGGGCGGGCCTTGGATTTTTTTGTGTTTTTTTTTTGTCTAATTTGTATTTTTATTACTTTTATATTTATTTAGTTTATAAATTTATAATATAATGTTAGTTTACTACTTTATTAG